>RJWJ010019021.1:0-18694 GCA_004363605.1 Indri indri
AGTCAAAGTTCAGGTGATAATTAATTTAAAAATCAGTTCCTGAGTAGAATGATGCAGTGGAAATGTTATTTCTGTTGCAGGTGGTATGAGAATCTCATCTTTGAGGAGGGTTTTGCTGAGCCCATGAGACACTTTTTTATCAGGGCTTCCCCCAAGCAGGAATGGGACCGCACATCCCAGGAGCTCTGCATGGTGACAAGGGATCCGGGGTGGGCAATGGGGGTGGGTGGTCCTGTGGAGAAGGCGCTAGAGGGAGAGGATGACATGCTAGTGAGAGGGCAGAAAGGGACCTCCTTGGTGACCCATCAAATCTACACTGTTACTCAATATGTGATATGCTTAGTGTGAGTAGGTCTTTTGGGGTTGCGTCTTGTGTCCAGCTGGCAGGTTCGAATTTAGGGGAAAAGATAGAAGCAGCCATCATGAGAAAGTATGATGTGGGGAATTATAACATTTATTTAACTCAGTCATTAAAACTGACAACAGGTCACCCAGCTGGAGAGCAGCTGGTACGCCACACCACACTTGCCCTGGCAGAGTGGAAAAGCAAACTCTTGTCCAGTGAAAGGAGTAAGCATGGAGGTGAGTGAGGCCTTTCCCCTACCCCCCAGCCCCAACTCACCCTTATGGTGACTGGGCCCTCCCTGCCCCCTGAAGACTGAAACCGAGTAACTGCTAAATTTACCCCTCAGTTTCCTTATTTGTGAAGTGGAGAATTAATAGGACCTTCCCCGTGAGGTGTGGTGATGATTCCTATCAAGCCCTTCAACTATTACTTGTCATATGGTTGAACATAGAATATATGTTAGTTCTTATCATTAAAAAATGACCTAGGCTGGGCGCGGTGGCTCACGCCTGTAATCCTAGCACTCTGGGAGGCAGAGGTGGGAGAATTGTTTGAGCTCAGGAGTTCAAGACCAGCCTGAGCAAGAATGAGACCCTGTCTCTACTAAAAATAGAAAAACTAGCCAGGCATGGTGGCACACGTCTGTAGTCCCAGCTGCTCAGGAGGCTGAGGCAGGAGGATCGCTTGAGCCCAGGAGTTTGAGGTTGCTGTGAGCTATGATGATGCCACTGCACTCTGCCTGGGGTGACTGAGCGAGACTCTGTCGCAAAAAAAAAAAAAAAGAAAAAGAAAATTGAACCCCTCCTCTTTCTCCCCTCTTAAAAATATTTAAAAAAATAAAAAATAAAAAAATGAATGATTCTAATACTCTCTGCAGTAGTAACAGATGAAAGAAACATGACTTTCGATGTCGAAATTTCCCTCAGCCTGTGCTTTGTGACCATGATTTCTGAGGCCCCAGGAAAAGTACCAACTCCGGGACTTTTCAAAAACCTTAGTACCCTAACACGGGAAGATGCCCAGGGGTCTCACTGCCATGCAGTCCACCTTCCAGCTGTCAGCACTGTGGCCAAATATCAGGCATTCAAATATCCCAAGGAAGGCAAAGACTGGAGCCAAAGCAGAAAGAAATCAGAAGGAGAAAAACAATCATGTTAATGACACCCGGTCGTAATTAAATAACACAGAACTAAAACCGAGTATTTTTTATTACACCCTCTATGAGTAATGTTTGTACTTTGAAACTTTTAAAATATTTAAGGCACAAAGAAATGAAATGCATGGCAACCAGTTAAGGTCATACATTCAGGACAAAAATGATAAAATATTAAAATGAAAGAAATAAATGTTCTAACTGAAATCCTGAGATTCCATGGAGATGAATTATTCAAAGCAGGAAACATGTGTGACCTCCAATCTATTATATAACGGGGGAAAGGGCAGTAAAGTTCAAGTGTAGAGCAATGCCAAGAAATGAGGAAATGACAGCAGGTAATGCCTAACAATCTTCTAACTTTATGCTTGGATTCAAGGAAAGGGACTTCAAAGAAAGAGGAGGTTGGCTAGTATAAAATGGAGCCTGGGGCTTGAAAATGGTATTTTTCAGTCAGGACACCTAAGTGGTCAGGACAGACAAGGTTATGCTGTAGTAACAACCAACCCCAAGCCTCATCGCTTACAACAACACAGTTTTATTTCTTTTTCCCGATAGATACCTATCATGAGCTGATAAAGAGCTCTGTTCATCAGTGACTTAGGGATTGAGGTTGTGATGATACAGCAATCATCCTGAACTTTGCCAATCCCTGTTCCAGAAGGAAGTGAGAACCCAGGGTTCCAGATCATATAAAATGCTAAGTCCAGAAATAACTCTTGTCAATTTTTCTCAAACTCCCTGGCCAGGACCATTTCAAGGGGGCGAGAAAGCACAATCTTACTTTGTTCCTGGATGTGGGGATGAAACAAAAAAAGATTTGGAAAACAGCCCTAGTGATTTCCAAGTAGCTCCGCATGGCACTTGTAGGGAAAACCTGTTTGCTTGGTTGGGGGTTTCATACCTTTCTTTGTTCATGAGAAAAATAGCTCCTGACCCCAGCACTTAGCATGAGCAGAACATTTGTGGCTGAAAATGTTCATAAACTCAGGGAGACTTTAAGGAAAGGATTTTAGCTTGAATTGGCATAAAGGTAATGGAAATCCAGTAGACTCTGGGACAGGCAAGGGCCTTCACAACCATCTAGTCCCAGGGTCTTGAATCCAGATGGCGACTGTAGCCAAGGCAGGTGATATGCATGGGTGGAGAGGGCCAGCAGCCACACGAGAGGGGTGGTGGGACGGGGTACACACAGAGTGTGTGTCTGTCCTTCTCAACACCAGCCAAGGGTTATCATGAGGAACTGTGAGATGGATGCTACCAGGTTTTTGATTTTTTTTAAATAGAAGGCAGAGACATTGTTAGTTGTTTTTTGGTTTGGTTCCCCCCGCCCCCAATTTTAGTTGTGAAATCTGGTTTTTTAAACATTGTTTTCAAATTTCACAAATTTTAAAACACCATTTCGAACGCATGAAATGTGGCTATAGCCTACCAGTTTGTGACAAATAATTTAGTCAGTGTTTTTTACCACCTTTCTCCACCTCCCCTCCAGCAGCAGCAGAACCCTTTGGTCAAAATCAAACTCAGAAACCCACCATGTAAAGGGGATGTGTCTGGGGAACCGCTCTGATGGAAGCAGAGAGAGGGCCCAGACCCTAAAATTCAGCTCTTTCCGCTCTTCTGCCAGGACTCAAGAAGCACAGTTTGAAAACCACAGGATGCGTGGAGTGCAAAGCTCTCCTGTGGGTGAGGATCCAGACCAGGACACAGAACCAGCCCGAGGCCTCTAGGTCCAGACACTCCTTCCAGCACGCCAGCAGCCCAAGCTGGGTGGGCTCATCAAATGCGCGCACTGGAAGCTTCCCATTTAGGCGGAGGTTCACTAGAGCCTCCGTTAGACATTGTCACGAAATGTACCCTGAAGAGACTCCCGTGCAGGACACCCTGCCGGCAACACGTGGGCAAATGGTGTAGAGGTTGACTTCTCCTAGAACCATTTTCTAAGATGGACGTTTCCATCTTGGCAAGCTCAGAAATGCACACCCAGGTGTTGTGCTCTGAAGCAGTTAAATTAATAAATTAAGAGAAATAACATCTCGGGGAGCCTGAGCGCAGGTGGTCTTTGTGCAGTGGGAGATGGAAAGTGTGAGTGGTAGGACGGACTCATGGCAGGGGTGGGAAGGAGTTATATATACAAAGTTTATATATATATATATGTATGTGTGTGTGTGTGTGTGTGTGTATGTATATATAAACTCTTGGGTGTATGGGAGTTTAAATTATTTAATAGCTTTGCTTTGCAAAGAATTCCATATATCGGCACCCAGACTTTTCAGGTCTGGATATATATACATACAGACGGATACATATATTTATATAAAATACATGCATATATATAATTTTCCAGTGAGTTTTATTTTAAAATAAAAGACACACAATTGTTTACTTAAAACAATTCAAATATGAGTAAGTGCACAGAAAAGAAGCCCTCACTCTTAATTATCTAACCCAGGGGTCAGCAAATTATGGCTTGTGGGCCAAATTCAGCCCACCACCTATTTTTGTCTATAAAGTTTCATTGGAATGTGGTCATGCCCACTCGCTTCTGTGCTGCCCATGGCTGCTTTCGTGCTGTAGCGGCAGAGTAGCGTAGTTTCGACACTGACCATATGGCTCACAAAGTCTAAAATACTTACTATCTGGCCCTTTACAGAAAAAGTTCACCTACCTCTTATCTAATCCCACCTACCAAAGACCATCATAATTTTATTTGGCATAATATCCTTCTAATATTTTTCTGCGTGTACACGTACTTTGGAAAAAATGACATCGTGTTCTATATTAGGGAACTCAATTCTGTAGATGATGGAAATGTTCTATATCTGCACTGTCCAATATAACTAGTGAGTGCTTAAAATGTGCCTTGTGTGACTGAGGGACTAAATTTTTAATTTTATTTAATTATAATCAATTAAAATTTAAATAGCCACATGTGACGAGTAGATACCACAATGAATAGAACTTTCTTGAAATATTATTTGCTTAATATTTCATGATCATTTCTTCAAATCATTAAGTATTTTCTATGAAACCCCTTTTTATGACTGTGTAATGTTATAACATATGGATGTGTTATCATTTACACAGACAAGCCCCTATCACTGACACTTCGATTGTTCCAGATTTTTCACTATTATAAGCCAGTTCTGTGATGAACATTTCTGTGCATACAAATATTTGCACATGTCTATGGTTATTGACTTAGGATAAATTTCTAGACGCAATATTGTTTGATGAAAGAACAGAAATATTGAAAATATTGTTCAGATTTTTGAAATATGTCATTGAATTGCTAGAGAGATCCTTCCATTCCACATACTTGACAGCAGTGTAGGAGAACGCCTGGTCCCTGTACTATTCTGTGTGTATTTTTAAGAATTGTCCTGAAAAGGCTTTCTTCCTTGTCTGCTCCATCTGGACTGAAGCATCCCTTTGGACGTCAAAGGGATAATTGAGCAGGATGCTTTCCGAAGACCCATTAGTGTGTGGAGAGAGGTAGGGACTGAGAGAAGAATGGAAGCATTTGCCACTGAAGTTCTCTACACAATCAAGGCTTTAGGCAACTTGATTAATTTGGGTGACCCTGTCTAAATTTAGTGCTGTGGACCAAGTCCTTATGCTGTAGCAGATCCTGATGTGGAAATAGTCTTGCTGGGGGTGGTGGATGGGTGTAGGGGTGGTTAAGACTTAAATGAACTTGTATGTGGAAAATGAAACAGGTGTGCAAATGGGGAGGGACAGTCTGTAGCTCGTTTCCTTCCTCCACCTCCCATCCCCGAGGGTGGAAGTTCTAAGAAACCAGCAACAGAGAAATAGAGGGATGGAGGAATAAGGCCTTTGGAAGTCCGTAAGAGGTTCAGACACCAAACACAAGTGGTATAAACAACAGTAAGATGTGGCGGAGCAGAGCGGGGTCTTCTAGCGAGAAAAACATGGAAGTGAATTTCACTCTGCCATCTCATCGTGCATCCTGAGTTAAGTGGCTTCATCTCTCTGGGCCTCAATTTTCTCAAGAGAATAATAATAGTACTTTATGCCTGAGGATTATTAAAAATAACCTGTGGTGGGGACGGTGGCTCATACCTGAAACCCTAGCACTTTGTGAGGACGAGGCAAGAGGATTGCTTGAGGCCAGGAGTTCAAGACCAGCCTGAGCAACAGCGAGACTGTTAGCCGGGCATGGTGGAATGTGCCTGTAGTCCCAGCTACTCGGGAGGCTGAGGCAGGAGGATCGCTTGAGCCCAGGAGTTTGAGGTTGCCGTGAGCTGTGATTATGCCACTGCACTCTAGCTCGGGTGACCTAGGGACAGAGCGAGACTTTGTCTCAAATAAGTAAATAATTAAAAAAATAATCTATGTGAAAAATTCAGTGCAGGGCCCGACTCATATTTAAATCACTAAAAGGACAAGCGAGGGCCATTGATGGGGCAGGGCTATCTTTCTCTGGTGCCTACAACCAGGGGCTGCCTCCTCCCGAGGGCTGGCCCACCTCCTCCCTCATTGTGGGCATTCTCACCATTAACTGGCAGGCCCCTCGGCCTGGGCTCACAGCCAGCTGTAGCGTATGTGTTGCTCAAAGAGGAAAGCCACTTCTTATATATTTTACTCAGACCTTCCTGAAAGTCAATGACTTACCATTTAGGATGGCCTGGGACCTGGGCTACTTGCTACCCTCAGGATTTTGGGATGGGGGTGACTGTCTCCTCCCCTACCTTAATAATTTCTTTCTTCCCAGTAACTGATTATCATAGGTCAGGTGAGACCTGCCCGAGGCTGCCTATGCCTTTAGACATTTTTCCACCAATGTTCATTCTTTGTCTTTAAAATGTATCTGCTTTGCCATTTTTTGTAAGTTAGGGACTCCAATTCCTACTGTCTAATACAGGGGCAACACTGTTGTACAACATAGAGAAAGAGAACACATTAGTCAATTTGTGGGCAACTACATTCCTCTCCTGCTCGGGTAGATCTTTCTCTGCTTCCTTTAAAATGAACAGAGGCCAAAAGTGACTGGAGAAAATGTCCAAAGGGAAGAATAAAGCTAACATGAAAGACAGCCAAAGCAGGCTAACCAGATTTATAAAAGCAGGGACCTCACCCCCGCCTCCCTACCCTGTCACCCTACCCTGCCACCACACACACACACACACACACACACACACACACTCCCTTTTTAGCCAGTTCCTCAGTTAGCACGAGACTAGCATTGCAGGAAAGGCTTCGTGACTTTTCTTTAGGAAATAATGGTCAACGCTATTTATAAACTAGAGGAGCTATAGAAGCTATAGCTGTTTCTTGAATCGGTACTACATTATATTTGCAAAGATGAAATTACACAATCCATACATGTTCGCTATGTCTGTAGATAAACCTCTACCACCTTGTTCAAGGGTCAGAACCTGAAGAAGTAGTGTGGACATTTGACCAACTTTACACTGGTTGCTGAAAGCACTGGCCAAGTTTTTGAAACAAAGAAGAGATGGTCAAGCAGCTCACGTGAAAAGCAATTGCAACCCAACCGAAATAGTGCAACAACAGCTGGTTTAACTACTAACAGGAGAAAGCTGACTTTTTCTGTGTAGCCCCAAAAGTGAGTGAAAAGTTTACATTTTCATAAAGATGTGCATGGGTAGGGCATGCGAAACCAGTCCTTGCTTGCTTAAGAAGAGACAGAAATCTTGAGTGTGGACAATTTTCAAGTTCCAGCACGTAGACGGGAGATCAGGTTGCTCCAAACCGCCTGCCTTAATGAAGACACTCCCGGGTCTACCCAGGAGAACAGCTGTCGACCTTCCAGGAGATTCTTCTGTAGTCCTTATCCAACACGTCCACATGCTATTTACCTAATATATTTCCTAACAAAACAATTAGTGCGTTCGCACATGAAACTAATTATGATAGAATTAAGGCTCTGCCTGCTTTTTTCTACAAATTGAATTACTGAGACTCAGATTGAATTCTAAAAATCTCTTCTTGAGTCATTAGGGGAGGAAAATGAATCACACATGTTGAGAAGCCTGCGCGTCACAGTCTCCTTGTGTTGCCCCCAGCGCAGGAAGTCACATGCTCCCGCAGTAGTGGGTGAACCTGCAGGACAGAAATGAGAAAACGGAAGTGGGAACCTCAACTGGATCTTTAAAATAGCCCCTATGGAGCACAGACTTCAAGATAATAACACAATCAGTCTTATAGCTGAGATGCAGGGAAAGTCCAGGTTGAGCATTTGTAAACTTTTCCATTTATGCCTCCCTTGAGAAATTGTAATGTCTGTCATGTCTTGGACATTTTGCACATTCCAAATCATAAAATAGGACATCCAGAATATTCTGAATGGCTGTATTTACATCATCCTTTTTGACTGGCAAGTCAACATTCATGTTGCTGAAGTAGCTTTGGGAAATATTGCTCTGAATACAAATTAATGATGGAATGCACTAACCCAAAGCATCGTGTGGTGGGAAACCCCAAATGCTTTTTTCAAAAACTGTATGTGAACGCTGTGTGTGCACACACTCTACATGTGTTTTTGTGCTAGTGAGCATTAATAAATCGGTATTGGGCAACACAATTAATGCTCACTGCACCGGAAGCCCATATTACATTAGGACTTTTTCCCTAATGGTGTTTCAGAGCAGGATGCTTCTATCCAAAAGACATGGAAACATACAAGAGTGGAGTTCTAAAGCTTCTCACTCCCTTCTAGTAGTAGGTTAAAGGCATCATGGGAGACAGAAAATAATCAACCTCAGACCCCATCGTGGGGGTATTTACAGCCTATTAAGAAAAACTATGCTTTTCCCAATAACAGAGAATTCAAATACAGCCAGTCCCCCGACGATTGGTTGTCAAAATTGTCAAAAGTAGAAAGAAAACCATAGTGTGCTAGAACATATTTTCAGCTAAAAAATATATAACGAGATGCCAACATAGTAAACTTAATTTAAAGTATGGTATTACGGAGTTAAAGATGCCTTGTTTGATCAATAAACTGAGCCAAAAAAAATCTGAAAGACTTGAGCAGGTTTACACAGCTATTTAATGGCTGCGATGGTATCAAAGCCCAGCTTTTTGACTTCTAGATGGAGACTTCTATGTAAACAGAGAGTCTCAGGCTGGGTTTGGTGAGGCCCTTTCTGGCTCTACAATGCTATGACTCTCTGAGAACTCTGTGACCATGCTGCCACTCTCCTGTCATTCTTTTTAATTAATAAAATCACACAGTCTAACAAAAAAAAAAATGGTTTCATTAAGATGGAGAAAATGCCACATTTAATCACTAAAAATGACAGAATGCCTCATTCATTTTAGGGAAATTTTTATATTGATGAATTTAATATAGAGACATTTTAGAGAATTGTAAACAAGAAAAGGCAACAATCTATTATTGCATAATGTCTTATTACCTATTAACTTCGATCATATCACTGGACACACAGCAAACTGTGCTGCTGCTCCCTTGCACTAGAGCACGTGTGGAAACTGCTCTGCTTTCGGTCTGCCATTCTAGTCATTTCTAGGACAAGTTTCCTTTTATTTGGAAGGATGTTTTTAACTGAGCATTTGATGTCACATAGTCACCCACTGAAAGAGTGCTCGGTACGTGCTTCCTGAAGAGTGCAAGGTGAAATGAACCCTTTCAAATCAATGCATGAGGCTTTGTTAGTGTTTGTGTCCATCACTACACTGGGCTTGTAAGGTGAAAAAAGAATTTGTGCCTGTTTTTATCACACGTGGCCAGTTGCCTTTGCCTGCCTCCCACTCCCTGGTTGCTAAGTCCTGGGAAATCAGTAGTTGTGTTAGAAGACAGGAGTGATAGTGCTAAAATGTGGCATTTGTACAGACAGTGCTCGGAAACCTTGTTTCAATGCACTTTCCCACACAGTATCTCGATAACCTTAGGGTAGGCGGAAAAAAAATATTCATATATTAGTATGAGAAAACTGAGGCTCAGAAAATTAAGATGAGCTGCCTGAAAGCTAACAGAGGGCAGACCCAGGACTTAAATCCAGGTCATTGGAAGCCTGATCTAGGGCCATTCCTCCATGACAAGGAAGGACATGCAAAGAGCTCGCTCAGTTTCTCGGTACCTTCAGCCTGGGAAGTAATTCTGCTCCTGCCTGTGTGATGAGTCCAGGATCGGAGCTTTGGCTTCTGTGAACCCCTTCTTACCTGACCCGTGTCCTGGCCACATCTTAGCCTATAATTTTTCTGTTCTTCCTTATGTTCTGGTCTGTCCGTTGGTGATGTTTGGTATGTTAATCATGGGCTATCTTACTCCCTCAATTTTATTTTTGGATAAATTGGGGGAAACAGTTAAAAAGCTTTGGATTACAAGGCTTTGATCCTTCATTCTCAGTCCCAAGCTTTGCCTATACTTCAAAGATTTCACTGGACTAGGAAAATAATACCATTAGCATTTACTGGGCATCGAAAGTGCTAGGCATTACGCTAAGAATGTTGAATGTTCTCAATATTGTTTTGAGATGAGGACTGTGGGGCTTTAAACCCAGGCAGTCTAATGCCAGAACCCAAACCTTAGCTGTGATGGTGCAGTGTCTCTGATGATGCTACACTTGCAAGTTTTGTGTAACAAGCATTTAGAAATTTCTCTAAAATTATGGGATTCTGGGTTTTTTCCCCTGCTGTGGCATAAACACGAACTAAGAATGTACCTAACGAACATCTGTAATTGATATTTTCATCTTAATTGGGGGTTAAATATCAAATAAATTGCTCTATTTAGCATAATTTATGATGTCCTAACTTTGCTAGTAGTTCATTTCAAACAGATTTTTTTTTAAATAGTGGGAGAAAATAGTACCATGGTTGCTTTTAAAAGCATGTGTGGGAAATTAACTAAAAATATTAAAAAGATCACTCACCCACTGTTAGCGTTTATTTTTTACCCCTCAGACAACAACAATATGAACAAATGAGATGATTTTTTCTCTTTTACCTTTGTTTGTACTTTCCTCCCTGAAAATAAGCCCATTAATAAGGAGACATGAAAGAAAAATTTAGGTGTCTCAAGATAAATTGTACTAAAACTTTTTTTTTAAAGAAACAGTTTTATCAAAATAAGTTTGCATATAAAAATAAATTCCAAATGAACATATTAGGGGAGTATAGCCATTAGGCATGTTTTTATTATGCAATAATTTATCCAGGAACAGTTTATATTTTACAACCACATTACAGTGTTTTTCCCCTGTCACTGGGAGGGCTCATGGAGAGCTTAAATTTAGTTCATCAATCTGGAAAGTTCTAGAAGGGATTTTGCAGTGAGTAGAAAGTTGAGTTAGGTTGGACTACAAGTTTCCTTCTAATTTGAAGATTCTATAATCTCCAACTTAGGCAACTGAAGTGAGTAAGGTCACTGTCCTCATGGACCTGATTCCATGGCAAAGGCAGTAAGCAGTGGTGGGCTAGCGTGGGCTCTGGGGCCAGCCTGCCTGGTTTTGCTGTTGGACCCAACCACTAACTTGCTTGTGTGATCTTGGGCAAGCTACGTCTCTTGTCTGTACCTCAGCTTCCTCATCTGTAAAATGGAGATACTAATTGTACCTACTAAAAGTACCAATTTCATAAAGTTATTGTGAGGAGTAAATGAATTAAGGTAAGTAAAGTGCTTAGACTGGTCCCTGCACATGGTAAATATTCTATACCTAGCTATGCTATTATCTTCAAAGAACAATGGGGCTAGATTGTTCATTTCACATGAACAATGTGATAGTCCATTCCGAGTTTAGTTAAAGCAAAGTTAGGGCTCGCATCTTGCCTGAAGTAAAGGAAATAAGGGAGAGAAGGGGAGAGGTATAATGCGGGGTGTTAAAGGAAGCAGAGGAATGTCTGAGGTTCATGAAGAAAAATAACTTTCCATGGGCCCAGTGATATCGGGAATGAAAGTATTTCAGAAGGAGAGAAAAAGCCCATGGTGCATATTTTCATCACATACACACGTGCACACATGCTACTTAGCAAAGAAATTTGGAGATTACTGGCCTATCTGCATCTTAAAATTTCCAGTTTAGCAGAAGTATTCAGTTCAGATACTGACCTGTGGCTTCAATTTGGCAATTCAAGCCCACAAATTTGCCCTGAGCCCCTGCTAAGTACCAAGTGCTGTGGAAGCAAAGAATGCTGTTCTAGGGTGCTCGGTCTAGAAGGAGGAGTCTGACAGGCAAACACAGAACCCGTAGTCTTCATCAGCATGGTACGTGCTATGACCCGCTTCCACGTAGGACACTATGGGAGCTCAGCAGGGACCACCTGACCTGGTCTACAGGGACAAGGAGGGCTTCCAGGCAGAGGTGACTGCTTAAATTAGACTTGAAGCAGGTGTTAGGCTGATGAAGAAAGTAAGCCCAACAGAATAAAACAAAGCAAAGCAAAACCCCAAGAAAATTAGACTCAGAAATGTTTCAATTCTGTCCATAAACTCTGAAAACAGGCAGACCTAGGCTTGAATACTGGTTCTGCTACCTATTAGCTATGTGACTTTGGGCAAGTTACTTAAACTCTCTGAGCTCCAGTCTAGCCATCTCTGAGGCGGGGCCTCTATCTTTCTGTGTTGTTCTGAGAATTAAGGAAACAATGTACGAGCAGCTCCCATCCCCGTGCCTCACACACAGGCCATGTGCAGCTTATTTTGAATATCTGTGGCATTAAATCACTCATACTAAAACATAATAAAAGAGGAAGTAATGATTTGTTGAACTTAGAGTAGGAAATAATGACAAGGAAAGCCAAAAGTAGCACAATAAGTCCATGTTAAGGCTCATGTGTCCATTCTTGCCAGAGCCCCTCGTTCAGAGCCAGGATGGAGAAGAGCTGGCCGAAGTCCAGTACATTCCATCTGATGATATGCCTGGGGGTGGGGAGGGCTTTTGGCAACTCACCTTGTCTAGTTCCCTCCTGTTATAACACAAAGCTCCAGCCCAAACTGAGAATTCGAAGAACAATCAGCCAGATCCACCTTCTCAATGACTGACGTTTAAACCATCCACGAAAGTTAAATGCAAATTATTCATCTGTTTTATTAGCACCATCTGTGATTTCACCTCAACACAAAGGTGAAGCAAAACAGGGGCCTGAAAATCAGTCTACAGTTAGTGGCTACCATTTATCCCAGGCCTGCTACGCGCTAGCTACTCTTCATTTGCTGTCACTAACGCATATGCAACTTACAAGACAACTCCATTCTCATTTACAAATGAAGAATCCCAGGCACAGTTGGTGACTTAACAAAGTCATGTGGCTCCTGGGTGAGAGCCACCAGAAGGCAGATCTGTCTGACTCTGGAGCTGCCCTCTGCATCCCGGGCTAGTCCATCTCTTAATCTACGATGGGGAAGGGAAGAAAGGATGATGGGGAAGGGAAGAAAGGACCACGTGTGAACAAGGAACTTCCACATCCCCAGGGCTATGGAGAAGGCCGTTCGTCTTCCTTCTGCCTCTGTGACGTCGCTGCTACAATGTTGTAATATTGTGAAATGTTCTGGTAAGTCAGGAATTTTCCCAGAGAAAAGAAGAGAAAGGACCACCCAAAATGGGAGAGGAAAAGACTAATTGGAATTCCTCAGAGGGGAGTGAAGTTGAGAAATTAACCCTGGATGGGGCTGTCCTAACCCCACAGTGGGCTTCGTCATATCATATTTCTGTGTTGCAAAAGAGCCAAGATGCAGATGCAGCCTCTTTGAAAAGAGAAGGAGTTATCTGGTTGCGAGGAGGTGCATTAACTTCTTAGGTGGAACGGAACACTTTTTTTAAAAAAGGAGGATTTTAAAAATCAGAGGCTTTGGTTCAAATCCTATCTCTGCCACTTAATAACTGTGATTTAACCTCTCTGAGCCTTCTCTACTTATCTTCTAAGTGAAATTAATAGTATTTATTTCACTTTATCTCTAAAATGGTGATAATATTAATAATATCTACCTCACAGGATGGTTGTGAGGATGAAATGAGGATAAAAGCTGTATGTAGAAAATATTTCCCAAAGTTACCTATTGTTATTCTTATGTTATTATTTTTATTAGCCACATTATAGCCTTCTTATATAAAGTGCCTGGATGTGGTAAACAACCAATAAATGGCAGCTGTTATTATTACCAGGGCACATTTTTGTACTGGTGCTGGCCTACTGGTAGAAATGAATGGAGTGGAATGAGGAGAAATGCTAAGTCCGTGACAGTAAACAAATGCAAACATAAAAACAAAAACAATGATAAAAAAGCAGAGCTGAGAGGAAAAGAATCCTAGTGTGAGTCAACTAACTCGTTACCAGAATTTAGTGATTAGAGATCTCAACAGTGCAAATTTGGCCTTAAGAGATTTTTTTAAATTGTTTTTTTCTTTTCCTACTGTTTTCTTTTGCTTTTACCAAAGTCCATTTTGAAGATTTCAGTCTTCACTGGGCCAAGAAAGAAAGGGAGAAAAATCAAATTATTATTCATTTGGTTAGTCTTCCTTTGTAAAAGGGAAGAATCCAGGTCAGGTTCTTACCTCCACTCACCTCTGAAGAATTCCAATGAGTACTTCCCTCTCCCTTTTTGGGTGGTGCTTTATCTATGTCTGCGGTAGAGGGAGAGTGGGAAACAGATGCCACAAGGGTGGTGAGGACAGAATTTAGAGCACTCTACAGAAAGAGGCAAGATTTGAGGAGAGAGTCAGAGGCTCCTTGGGCAGTTATCCTGCTCCCACTCAGAGTGGCTTGTTCCTAAAAGCTACTCTGCTTGTTTCCTTGCCCCATCAGGCATCTTAGTGGAGCTCAACCCATTATGTGGCCAGACTCCCAAACCACTGCTGTCTGGTGAGATGGAGCCCAGGACAGTCACAGCGAACAGCATGAGGGCTCCTGAGACACCACAGCCCTGTGACCGAGGCAGGGCAGCCTGGGCATCCAGAAAGCACAACAGCCCTGAACACATGATCATCCGCAGGGAGTGTTTCCGCATCGCGGGCCACTTGACCTATGAGCAGAGACCGAGGGGGAGTGACAATCTGGAGACAGACATGGGAAAGTGGGGGTGCCGTGGCAAGCCACCATGGGAATAGGTCGTTGTCTGTAGAACGCGAAGCTCACAATTTACATCTATCTGTCGATCTGTCTCTCTACCTACCTGTATGCGTGGGTGTGTTCGGGAGAGGGGTAGAATGGCATAAGGTAGGCTCAGGAACTGTATGAGTCAGGGTTGTCCAGAGAGACAGAACCAATAGGAGGTATATCTATATTGTTATCAGTATTGATATCAATGTTGATAAATATATAAGGGGGGATTTATTAGGGAAATTTGCTCACACGATTATGGAGACTGAGAAGTCCACCGACAGGCCATCTGCAGGCTGGAGACTCTCGGATGCTGGTAGCATGGCTCAGTTCAAGTCTGAAGGCCTCAGAGCAGGGGGGACCAATGGTGTAACTCTCAGTCCAAGGCCAAAGTCCTGAGAACCCAAGGAGCCGCTGGTGTAAGTCCTGGAGTTTGAAGGCCAGAGAGCCTGGAGATCTATTATCGAAGGGTGGGAGGAGAGGAGTGTCCCAGGTCCAGGAGAGAGAGAAGAAATGGCCTTTCCTATGCCTTTTTTGTTCTATCAGGGGCCACAGCTGATTGGATGGTGCCCACCCATTGAAGGTGGATCTTCCCCACTCAGCCCACCCACTCACATGCCAAACTCCTCTGGAAACAGCCTCACAGACACACCCAGAAATAACACTTTACCAGTTCTCTAGGGATTCCTTGATCCAGCCAAGTTGCCAGCCAAAATTAACCATCGCAAGGACACTGCTATTTTATTATTATTATTATTTTGTTAATAATGGTATTTTTAAACCCACCTAGAATTTGTGCCTATTACCCTAGAAATTGAGACAGAATTCATTTTCAGGGAGACTATCCTTTTGACTGGAAAAACACTGGTTTTTTGGTTGAACAAAGCTAGGACCATGCTTCTATTCTGGAAGAAACAGATTAAGATAGGGAAAAGCTAAGCTGCTCACCAGAGGTTTTTTTTTTTTTTTTCCTAATAGATTTTATGGCTTTTTCAGGGGAGAAGCAGGCCAGGAGAGAGTGGAGATAAAGACGGGGCTCATGGAGAGGAAGAGAGATGGACATCACCTTGGCGGGCAGGAGGGGAAGAGCGGGGTTTATCTGCAAGGGGTTTCTTTGACGGGGCTATGACCAGTGACTTTGGGAGCAATGATACAGAGTTTTCTGTCTCTCCTTTCTGTGGTACTAGTCTTCATGTTATTCCCAAACCCTCAGTAAAGTTTTTGTCACCCTCTATGGCTGGCGACAGCTGTGTTGTTAGAATAAAGGGAGAAGCTGGCTTCCCCATGGGACAGATGAGTAATAAGGAAGTGAGGTCAGGAGATGACAAGAGTTGATCGGTAGCGGTGCCCAGGCAGAAGCTCTGAGCTATTGTGCACATTCTCCCACAGGTCCTCAGAAGTTCCAGGGGAAAAAAGACTGACCATCTCTTGGTCACACAGAATGGGGTCCAGATTACTTGAGGGAGGGACACTGGCATTGACATTCGCCATTGGGGTACTCTGCAGCACACACCCCCACTGTGCAAGGTTAGGGAAGCCCCCACTGTATGAGTCTCTGTGAGACCTAGAGCCCACCTCTACGATGGAGGTCAGACAGACCAGAGACCTGCTTTCCCAGCCCCCTGCTCTGGAGTAGGGCGTGTGCCCGAGGCTTGGATAGTTGGCACCTGCCTGGGACTTTGAAATGGAAGCTAGTGAGCCAAAGAAGAGGGGGCAGTGGAGAATCTACTCTGGGGAGTGGGGACAGCTAACAGCTCCAGTTTCCTCGGGCAGGAGAGAGAGAGTAGGGTTGGCAGCAATTCTTTGTTTAGGATCTCCAAGAAGCACACAACAAAACGGGATAAGAGGTGCAAGAAATTTATTAGGGAAATTGGCTCTGGAGGCTAAAGAGGAAGGGAGTGGGAGTTGGAGAGAGAGCCGTTAGGCTGAGAGATGGGTCTGACAACTGAGAAAGGAGAAAGGGAAGGAAAGATTGGTGCGAAGAGCTTCAGATGGCGGCACAATTCTGAGAAAATCTTGGCTTGGCCAATGGAGAGTCTCCAAGCAGCAGCTGCTGTATTCATTGCCTATTGCTGCTGTACCAAATTACCAGAAACTTTGGAGCTTAAAACCACACAAATTTCCCCCTAATTAATAGTAATATAATTTATTTATAGACTCTTATTTTGCTTATGTTTTATGAAAAACAGTACTCACTCCCTGCCCCTCTCGTATCTTCCCGTACCCCCGCCCCCCACCAAACCACCTGGGAATTTTTTTCCATGTTTTATTGAGGTGTAGTTGGCAAATGGCCACAGGGCTAGAGACTACACTTTCCAGCCTTCTTGTGGCTATGCGTGGCCATGTGACTAAATTCTCTTCAGGGAAATGTGAGCAGAAGTGACATGTATACCTTCCACGTCACTTCCTCAAAAGGAACTCATTTGCACTCCCCTGCCTCCTTTTCCTCCTCTTCTGGGCTCAATATGTCCACGGTACGGGGGAGTCAGCTTTGGTTCAGTGAATAAGAGAAACATTTGAGGAAGTGACAGGGCATCCAGAGGGATGGAAACAGGCTCCCCGGATGACCTGATGTTGCTGAACCCCACACCTACCCTAGAGTGCCTGGGTTCTTCTGGATTGCTCTGTGAGAGAGAAATAAACCCACGTAGACTGAGCCCCTGAGCTCTCTTTCCAAAGCCACAGAGCTTATTCCATGTTTAGTATAACCTAATGAAAACAGCCAATTTCTGTTTAATAACCCTGATTAGTTCAGAAATAGAAACCAGGACTGATTCCAGTGCCTCAGGGAAAGGGGAGAGGAAAGGATTCTGGGATTCATTGTCTGCAAAGTTGGAGATGAGGGCAGTAAAATTCCAGTAGACGTATTGAAAAATGAGAATTTTTTTTGGCCTGTGACGTGCAGGGGTAAGATGACAACGTTTTGGGGATTCAAGTAGCCACTGCCTCTGAATAGCATGGACGGGCCACCAGGACTGTGGGTTGGGGTGGTTATTACTAAAAGTCAGGAGAGGCTTAAATAAGGAAAATAACAAGCTCGAATCACTAAATGCTCAGCTCAAGGCTCGGTTAGGAAAAAAAAGGGGGGAATCATATATAACTATGCTAAAATAATCTCTTGCAGCAGGGCCAAAATAGCTGCAAACCAAATGCAATGGTTAATTCTGAAGTTTGCTTTGATCTGTTGAATTCTCAGCCTTGCCAGTAGAACACTGAACATAAAAATGTGGAACCCTGAGAACTGAAATGGGGATATGTGGAAGGATTCAGGGGCCTCAGAATATTCTGACCCCCAACTGCCTCTGAGCCTTGGCTGCGGGGGGTCACAGAGGAACACATGTCCGTAGGTCACAGTTCAGGAGGCCCCACAAAGAAGCCAGCTTTGCAAAATCTAGTGAATTTTAGCAGCCTAAACATGTCCTGATGAGCATCAACTATCTGAAGAGGCTGTTCTTGTCTTATTTGAAACCCTGTAATAACCTCTCTGAGGACTTACTCTACAAGGAAATGTCAATTCTTTATTTCCACATTCCCAACATCCTTCCTTCTCTCCAGTGCTATAATTAAAATGCCAGCACGTCCTGTGTGTTTGTAGAGGGCTGTGTGGTGGTGGTGGTGGGGGCAGTTATGAAGTCGAATATCCAGGGGAAATCCTTTATAGAGAGAATCATCTTTTTCTTATTTTATATTAGCAAAAATATTTGTGGATATGATTGGGGAATGATTATGGAATGCTAGGTCAAGGAGGGTGAAAACACACATTCACACTGAAGAGAATTTGTCTTAATCTTGGGAGGAGGGTGGTATTCCAGGGCTTTCACTAGGTTCTACCCAAAGAGTTAATTAAACCAATCTAATACTCATGATGAAATTGCAAAGATTAGTATCAAATTAAATATTGGAAGCATACAATAGTTGTGTATCCCCATGTAACTTTCTGATTTGACTGGAGCAAAACACAGATGGATCTTAGAAAGCACAGTAGATTATTGTGAACTTAATCAGCTGATGACTGTAATTGCAGCTTCAACTCCTGACAAAGTCTCCTTACTGGAGGAAATTATTAGAGCCTATATGTGTGGTTACTGCTTTTGTTTATTGTTTTTCTCTCTATCCCAAGGATTGGCAGACTTTTTCTGTACAAGGCCAGA
>RJWJ010019021.1:18794-30938 GCA_004363605.1 Indri indri
CACCACCACCATACACACACACACACACACACACACACACACACACACACACCAATACACACATATTGATGAGAGTATGTCAAAGAGCATGGGGGCCAACTAAAAGAGCTCCCAATGGCCAAACTTGAAATAATTAGAATGATAAAATAAAGTAGAATTAGATTAGAACTCAAAGTATAAAGTAAATATCCATGAGTCCATACTGATACAAATAAATGATAGAATAAATTAATAAATGGGAAGAAGAGACAAATCTCACATGCAGAAGAATTCCAAATATATTACATACTCTATCCCAAAAAAGGAGAGTATAACTCTCTATTCCCTAAGTGTGTGCTGTGCATAGTGACTTCTCTCCAAAGAATACAGTCAGAAAAAGCAGACAAAAGTCACTTTACAGCGGAGAAAGCTGACCCCCACTGCTTTAGCCAGGTGATTGAGGTCAATGCCAGTAGTCATACATCGTGTTGATAATATGTACCCTTGATACGATGTGATGAAAATGGCACTTTACATTTGTGATCTTTCCCCCCCAAATCCATGCCACCACTCCAATCATAAGAAAATCATCAAATTCCAGTAGAGGAACATTGTGCAATATACCTGACCACTGCTCCTCAAAACTGCCAAGGTCATCCAAAACGAGGAAAATCTGAGAATCTTTCATAGTTAATAGCAGCCTAAGGATACCTGACAACTAGATGTAATGTGATCTTCTGGATGACATCCTGGAACAGAAGAAGGACATTCGGTAAAAATTAAGGAAGTCTAAATAGCACGGATGGAAAGAGGCACACAAGGACTGTGGGGCGGGGTGGTCAATCTAGCAATCAGGAATGGCTTAAGTAGAGAAAATATCAAACTCGAATTACTAAATTCTCAGCTCAAAGCTCAGTTAGGAAAAAAAAAAAAAGGGAATCATATATAACTACGCTAAAATAATCTCTTGCAGCAGGGCCAAAACAGCAAACCAAATGCGATGGTTAATTCTGAAGTTTCCTTTGATCCATTGAATTCTCAGCCTTGCCGGTAGAACACGGACTATAAAAATAATTATTTAGTAATAGTGAATCAATATTGATTCATTAATTATAACAAATGTACCATACTAATATCAGATGTTAATAACGGGAGCAATTGTGGGTATATGGAGACTCTTTGTGCTATCTGTTCAATTTTTCCACAAATATAACACTATTCTAAAAATTAAAGTCTATTCATAAAATTTTAAAAGACAGCAAGCCAGAATTTACCTTCAAATCTACTTTGCTGACCTCTGCTCTATCTTGGTAAGCAAAGAAAACATTCAAATTTGTTTTCACCTGATAGGAATAGAATACCCTTATTATTTTGTCTCAGGGTTATAGCAAATTTCAGGCTTTATATCACAATGTTGTACATAAGCACCTTGAACATTTCATTATCCCATAAAACATCATAGGACCATAGTTGAGCTAGATTGATGACATCGCAATGATGGGAGTTGAAAGCAGAAATTAAGGAGTATCCTAGATGCCTTGAGAAAATACATGTCTGCAAGAGGGAAGAAAATAGATCCCATAAGAGCACAGGAAGGAGCCCGCTACTTCAATGAGGTTTCCAGGAATCTGATAGTTCAGGGATATTGGAATATCTTCTTCAAAGGGAATAATAGGTTGGTACATGTTGTAGCCTCTATCTATTGAAACAAGTACACTTCGGGGATCTTTGAATTTTGTAGATAGTATTTTGCATTTGAGCGTGTTGTTCTAAACCATTCATAAGATGACCTGAAAAGTTGCTTAGACTCCTTATAGGATGCAAGGAATACAGAAGAGTTCATTATCTCAGTTAACAGGATTTATTGTAAGACTATACACGAAAGTAAGAAAATCACAAAAAAGTCAAAATAACCCAAGCTAAGCCACCAGGGAACCAACACATTATTGCGATTTAAGATGCAATGAAAACTCTTGTAATAACGTCTACTGATTTAGCAGTTGTGTTTAGCAGTTGGCCAAGCTCATGATTCAGGTCTTCTGTTCTGTTTATCTCCACTCTTTTTTTTTTTTTTCTTTAGAACTAATTCTCTGCTCTCTCTTGGCTTCTGTTTCTGTTCCTGTTCCTACTACAATTGAATAACTATTTTTGATCTCCTCTATTTATCTCAAGATTTCTGTTTACTCACAGCTTCTCCTACCACCCAGTTTTTGCTTACTGCCTTCTTTTCGTGCGAATATTTCTTGGCCTCTTCAGCCTGCAGACTCTCTCTGAATGCTTCACATTCAATCTCTCAAAAAAAGTTTCTCATTGGACTCAATCCCTGTCCAATGTCCTTTTATGGCAGAACTTTTGTGCTGGACTCCTCCACATGCCCCTAGACGACTTACAGGTGGCGAGCAAACACCCAGCCCTAGTTCAATCAGCTTGGGCCGTGCCCGTGACGTCACATGGTACAAACATGACCTGGGCAAAGGGTCTTTCAGCAGAGGCTGTCATTGTGGCAGGCGCCCAAAACCTCTCAGAATGGAGACATTGTAGCCAGTAGGCACCTTTGCTGCCTGTCCAGAACATCTACTTTATCATTTTGACTAAGGAGTACCCCAACCTTTAACACCTTTAAAAGTTAAGGGGAAAAAATGAAAACTCCTGGTGATTTCAAGTCGGCAGTTGAGCTAGAAAGTTTTGACCGTGAGGAGGGTATTTTGGGAGACTGCCAATCATCAGTATACTGTCTGTTCCCTTTTCTCTGCTGATCTATGTAGCGTTTTCCTCATAGTGGGTACTCCTGGTTTGCAGTGGGAATATGAGCAGGGTTGTGGAGAAAAAGAATATAGTGGCTCCTAACCCTACAAATAAGTCTGCTGCTGGGTAGCCAAACTGGGAGAAGGCTATAGAATTAAGAGTCCAGCCAGGAAATTTTGTTAGTCCCTTCCTGAGTTGGGTCCTGTGTACAATGGCCAACTTCTTGCTGCTCTTTTTTTTTTTTTTCTTTAAAAAAATTAACCTGAACTTGGTGACTATGTTTCTGCTCACGGAAGCCAGCTTATCAAAACCCTCGGCATAGTTGGTTTGATTTTTGATTCCCTGCACTCAATCTACAGGTCTACTCGGCCTCTCTCTGGCATCGAATGCAGAGCTCTGCAAGGTATGAGTCCCAAAAGCATGTCATTTGGATTTTCTCTGTTTTACCACCTGTCACAGCCAGTGCTATCAATCCCTAGATGCAATCTCTCTTGAATTATGCGAAATTCTCTCCTTAATAATTCAATGGGAAAAGAAGAAAAACTTTTTCCTGATCTATTTGGGGGGTGGGAGGGGCTTGATTTTCTTTTCAAAACAAATGAATTTTACCAATAGTTCCCTTATGCCCCATAGACACTCCTTGCCTTTTGTGCTCTTGTTGTCATTTTATATCAATGTTAAGAGAACAGCTAATGGAATCTTATTACAATAACCACTCACATTAGCTCTCATTTTGTTTGTAATTTCGAAACCAAAGACCTATGGAATTTAAAGCATAAACTCCTCAGACAAGAGGCTCTCCAACAATCTTTAGTTACTGTATTTGGTTTTGAACTTATAATTCAGAGACAGAAAGACCGGGTGAAGGGAAAAAAACCTCAGACTCAGAAATCATGTCTCCAAACAGCAATCATCTGCTTTTTTTCCTCCAAATCAAAATAGCATCATAACAGGATTAATTCAAGTTAATAGCTAAGAAAATATCAACCTACATACTGTACATAGCTTCAACACCCAGTTTCATTTTGCTGCAAGGAACTGTATATTTTATTGAACAAGCACACAAAAAATCTGTCATATTATTCATCACCCCTAGAAGCAGGTCACAGAGCAGCAAAGTAATGTCGCTAACAAGAAGCAGTTTTCTGTAGTAGACAGCAATTCTTACCCTGTCATGGATTTATCTTATTATTGACAGCAAATTTGGCTGACATTGACCAGAATGGATGCTTTACCCAGCCCCATTCCAGAGCTTGAACACGAAATAGGCTTATACCACACTTAATGTCAGTCACATATTTCCTCCACTCAAAGTCACATCCCTCTTCTGATCTGAATGATTAAGGAGGACGTTTAAAACACAGACATTGCTGTGCTTTATTGCAGTGGTTTGTAAGTACTATTTTGCAATGCCAACACTTGTTATGAGGAGAAAACAGCAACTACTTCAATATGATTAAAGGAAGTGGTTATTCACTACAACAATTGAGGTCTAACATTGGCCACCAGACGTTTTTTTGTGGCTGGCTAACTTTCTACTTACTTTGTTCAGAAAAACGCCAGGTCAATTAGTACAGGCATTTGCTGAGCTCACCAATGACGCCACAAGGACTTGGCATTCTGTTTTTCTAGTTCTGCTGTTTCCGTTGTCTTTTGAAGATATGTTGCATCATAAAGCTTAATGTGACTTTCATTTCTTTAAAGTCATTTGAGGAATGAGCTATCAATGAGAATCTGGGGATGTATAAAGAAGTGGTAACCAGTAAAGGTTGCATGAGTAACTGGGCTCAGGATATGCAAATAAGCAGAGAGTAGGACGCGACCCCTCTGTGAGCGAGTGTGTGGTTGGAAGCTGCCGAGATGGGGAGCCTGCTTGGGGTCAGTGGAGGGGCTGATGAAGCAGAGACAATTCCAGAAAAGATGACACCTGCCACCAAGGCCATTTGGATGATCGCGTGGCTTAGGCACAAAGTCCACCTTAGAACAGAGGATGAAGAAATGGGGCCTGTTGAAAGCAAAAGCCAACCTTTTTAGCTGGCCATCGAATATGACTTGGAAAAAGGAACAGGACCAAAAAAAGTGAGTCAATGCTTTTCTCTCTGCCTGGAATACACCACTTATCACCATCACTTTACCCAGTTAACTCCTACTCCTCCTGTAGTTCCCAGTTTAAATGTCACTTCCTGTATTGCTGTTAACGTTGTCTTTTTTCCAAGTACTTTTCCTTCACAGCACTTTTCACAGTTTATAATTATATATTATTTGAGTGTTGATTTGATTGACAGCTATGTCCTAACCAAACTGGAATTTAATCACTCAATAAGTAGTTATTGAGAACTTACTATGTGTTGTGTGTGCCAGGTGTTAAGAGAGATCTGATGAATGAATGAATGAAAGGATGAATGAGTGAATGATGGGAGAATTTGATTTTCAGGGACCCAGGGCTATTGAAATCCCCCAGAAGAAAATTGCAGAAACTAGTAGCATGTTTTTGCAAGGTGGCTTGATGTCCCTGGGGAGGAATTTTGTGTATCAAACAAAGAAAGACCTTCAAGAGAGGCCAAGGGTAGAATTTAGGAAAATGTGAGAAATTCTGGAATGGAAGAGCCTGGGTTGGCATGCAGGCCTGGAGGTCATATTTGGAGGCAGATTATAGGATGGCTTTGACAATTCCCTCAGGCCTAAGGCATATCAAGACAACGTAAGTTCTTACTAGACAAGAAACCATAATATTTTGATTTAAAAAATGGTTTTCTCTGTAAAATGGGCTAGACAACTCCATTTTTGTCTCTTCTGTTATTGTCCAGAAGTATAAAGGGCTTGAGATTTTGCCCTATTTGCAAGTTAACACGTTGGCCTGCCACAGTTTCATGAATGCTGGCAGAAGATACGAGACTCCTAGGTTGGAGACAAAGGACTAGATTACCCATAGCACAGCAATAAGCATGAACACCAGCATATTTGTGTCAGTTATTATTCCTTGCTCCCATGTCCTATGAGAGTCATGCACTAGGCCCTGATAGATGCCCACACATGTAGTAAGTTGCATTACAGGAGAAGAACCCTACACTTAGGGAACTTGAATCTTTTGTATTTGGCAGTAAGCATGCCTGATACTTGCTCTGGAAGGTGACATTATCTTTATCCTCCAAGGCTGTAAGTAAACCTACTCTTTGCTCTGGTGGGATATAAATATTTTAAGTTCTAAGACTGTTTGCTATACAAACATCTTTGAAATGATAATCTGAAATAAAGAGCAGTCAATATCTGTTTTCAAGACAATCGTAAATGTGACAGACCAATAAAGAGTTGTCTCCCAATAATATTCATCTCTTGTTCTATATATTACCTAGACTTTTAGAGAATTTTCTCCATCAGGATACCACTCCATTGGCTAATCTGAGTAATCTGAATGACAGACTGGAAGCAAATTCATTCAATATGTCTCATACAGCATTATGAGGCTAACACAATAAAGGCTACTATTAACAGGACTCCAAGCAGCAGGATGAGGCCAGCCTACACTACTGACTGCAGTCATGCCCCCAGAGTTCCAGGCAACTGGCTAAACAAATCTCTTGAACCACCCAGGTCTGCCTTAGGAAGCCAAGTGGCTTTCTAAGTTTCTACATTGACGACCAAAGGCATCACTCCAGGTACTGCAGAATGTATTGGTGACTGCACAGCTTCCTTCTTGACACATGAGGAGGAAATCTACGGCAATTTTGTCATCCATGACAACCCTGGCCAGTGAGTTCAGGTTGGCCTAAATGCCTTCCAAGTCTCAGATGGTATCATTGATTACTTCAGCTAAGGTCAAGGATGAATTTTATACTCACTTTTCCAATTGGATGACTCCTAATAATTGATTTCAAAGTGCACATAAATATTAATAATGAGTTATTTATCTCTCTGGGAAGCCACCCAAAGTAACCAAGGGTGGCTTCATTTTAGAGAGATCTCCATGTCATATGAAGGCTGTATGATCTACTGATGGTGTTTCCTTAAACCCTTGAAGTTTTCTTGTGACTATTGCCCCAATACCAAGGTGCAAAGCACCATATTTTTGGGAGGGATACAAGTTAATGTCTGGCTTCCACACAAAAAATTCAGTCCTGGAGGTAATTTTTACAATTGTCAGGGACCCCCGAGTGGGACCTACATCAGTTGGGGGGCACAGGTTGATAATGCCTCAAATGTAGCCCCTAGGCAATTAGTAAGCCTTAAGAGTTCACTGTTCAGTATAAATAATTGAGTCTACTCCTTGGTTTTGGAGAAAAGATTATCTTTTTATAAATATCTATAGCTATATAAACATAACTATGCATTGTATACCATTTCAGTCAATGATAGACTGCATATACCACAGAGGTCCCATAAGATTATAATACCATATTTTTTACTGTATTTTTACCACATTTTTTACTTTTCTCTGTTTAGATACACAAATAGTTACCACTGTGTTATAATTGCTTACAATATTCAGTACAGTAACAGCAGGTTTGTAGCCAAAGAGCAATAGGCTATATCACAGAGCCTAGGTGTGTAGTACCATCTAGGTTTGCGTAAGTGCTTAAGTGTTAATAGCTACCATTTAGGTAAGTACTTACGCTCCTACTTACCACCTGGGTTTGTGTAAGTACGTTCTACAATGTCCACACAATGATGAAATCGCCTAACAACACATTTCTCAGCATGCATCCCTGTCATTGCATGACTCATGACTATATATAGATAAATAATCATGTTGAAGAATTATTATTCTAACCTTGTTTTGTTAAGAATTTGGTCTAGAATCTATCTGAATTTTATCCAATGCTTTCGAGCATTTGTGAAGATAATCATATGTTTTTTCTCCTTATATGTAGTCATATGGGAAATTACATGAATGATTTTTAAATATTGAAATTTTCTTGCATTCTTAAAATAAACCACAGTTAGTCATGGTATAGTGTTATTTCAATATGCTGCTGGATTCTGTTTATTAATATTTTATTTAGGATATTTTCATTGATAGTCGTAAGTGAATTTGGTGCATATTTTTCTTTTAGGTGTAATCTTTGTTGGCTTTTGCCATGTTGCACTCATTTCATTTAAAGAACATGGAAGTTTTCCTTTCTATGCTGGCTTCATTGAAACAATGTGGGAGCTTTCCTTCTTCTATATTTTGTGAACAGTCTCAATAGCATTGGAATTGTCTTTCTTTAGAAATTCACATAAATTGCTATGTGAAACTTTCTGGGAACGTTTTTGAGGGGGACTTGAGTCAGATCTTTGACAACTTTGTATATCTTTAATAACAAATTGATCTATGTAGATATCTTTTATGATTCCATATCTTCACAATGAATACACCCTTTAGCATTATAAAATGCCCTTCTTTGTTTTGTTTAATCCTTTATGAGCCAAGTCAACCTTGTCTGACAGTGAGATTATGACATCTGCCTTCTTTTCGTGTACACTTTCATGGTTATAATGTTGCCCATCTTTTTATTTTCATCCTTGTTAAATACCTATCTTTTAAACATTCTTCACATACGCAACACAGAGCTGGATTTTCTTTGTGATCTAAATTGACAAACGTTTTCTTTAATAGGCGGATTTAACTTATTTATATTTCTGTCTTTTTTTTTAGTATTATGCTTTCTATTTTTATGGCTTTAAAAATGTTTTTCCCACTATTTGGATGATCTTTGTTGTTTTGTGTGTGTGGTTCTACTAATAATTTGGAAGATTTGTGTTTCTTTGTTCTAGTGGTTGCTTTTATAGACAAAACATTATAAAATGTGCCTTATCTTATATTTCTTTAGGTAAAAGAAAAATTCAAATGGTTCAAAAAATATGGTCAGTATATAGTATTTAGAATTTATTAAAGTTTCTTCATGGCCTGCTACACAATAAACTTTTAAAATATATTCAACAGGGATTTGGAAAGAATGTATAGTTTTGTATATTGGGTAGCTTGTTAATTGTGAGTGATTTAAGTTCTTTATAATGTTCCCTCTGTGCCTCTCACCCTTATCCACTCGCTCTCAGGATAGCCAATATCAACAGTTTCTTGTACATTCTCCCAGGAAAGTTATTTATGTATTTAATATTATATATGTGAATATCCTTTTAAATATATAAAAATTAGATTGTTTCATAAACCGTTTTATAGCCTATGTTATTTTTAATTTAATATATTTGGGGAATAGTCATAGCCACACATGTAGATGTACCTCATTCTGAATAGTTCTTTTTTTAAAAAAAAAAGAATTATTAAAACAATCTTGTGGTTATATTTATTTTTGATATATTTTGTTCTTAACATCGAGTTTTCTTGCATAATGATCAGAGAATGTAGCTCTATATAATATTTAGAGTTTATTGAGGTTTTTTTCATGGCCTGATACATAATAAAATTTTTAAACATTCCATGGGGATTTGGCAAGAATGTGAAGTTTTGGTGTCTTGGCTAGCTTGTTAATTGTTTGTGATTCAAATTCTCTATAATGTTATAGATTTTTGAGTACATGATTTGCCAAGTTTTGAGTGGTATGAGTCTCCCATTACGGTTGTGGTTTTGATAATTCTCCTTGCATTTCTAACTTTTTGGTTTTTTCATATATCTTGGTCACTGTTGTTCAGTATAAAATGGTTCTGGGCTATTTTATTTCTTTGTGTATTGTATTTTTAAATCAATATAAAATCTCTCCCATTCCACTAATGATTTCTTCATTAAAATATATATTTATGACTATTTTTACATGTCATTTAGTTTACTTTTGGCTGATATATCTTTGCCTACTTTTTATGTTTAGCCAGTGACAGTTTACTTTAGTATGTTTCATGGAAATAGCACAGAGCTGGATCTAACAGCTATAAAAAGTCTGTAGGGTGTGTAATAGGATTTTTTAGAGTCTCCAAGACTCAGATCTAAACGTTGGCTCTACTACTTAGTGGCCGTGTGACCTCATGCATATTGTTACTTCTTCAAGGCTCAGTTTCCTTATTTATAAAACGGGACAATGATTCATATTAGTTGGAACTCTGGATTGTAATAAAAACGAGGTTATATACAAAGGGAAATTTCTATGGTATCTCATAGGAAGCAATCAAAACCAAACCATGAAAAAAAGGCAGGGCTACCTATGCCTGCCTTTTATTTACGTTTCTATAGCTAGTTTTCGCCATGACTTGTCTCTTACCTTGAATTGTCTGTCTCCAGAAAGGACCTGCCCCATGCTCTCTCTGCCCCAAGTTCTAAAATCTCAGGAAAGGACCTCCTCGTTTGAACCATATCGTTCAAGTTGGGGAAGAAGCATTTCCTAAGAAAAGGGGGAGGATATGCAGGGAGACAAAGCAGTCCGCCTTGCAGGATAAAGTGAGGACCACAGATAACATACATAAAGCCCCTCCCCATGGTAGGTACTTACTAAATGCCAGACCTCGCTGCTACAGAACTCTGCTCTTCACAGTCATTGTTTCATTTAAA
Source organism: Indri indri (assembly GCA_004363605.1). Classification (NCBI taxonomy): domain Eukaryota; kingdom Metazoa; phylum Chordata; class Mammalia; order Primates; family Indriidae; genus Indri; species Indri indri. The sequence continues at coordinate 28,996 of RJWJ010019021.1, forward strand.
TAAGAAGTCTGCTTCAGTGAAGTTTTTTCCTAACATAGTCATCAAGTGGGAAGTACTTAAAATGTTGGCTTTCAAGTTTAGATGGCTACCATTTAGCTATCAGATGATTTCCTTAAGAAACAAACTTCTTCGAGGCTATTGTAAAAGGAATTGCGTTTTTGATTTGATCTTCGGCTTGACTGTTGTTGGCATATATGAAAGCCACAAATTTGTGTGTATTGATTTTGTATCCTGAGACTTTGCTGAATTCATTTATCAGTTCTAGGAGTCTCTTAGATGAATCCTTGGGGCTTTCTAGATATAATATCATATCATCAGCAAAGAGCGAGAGTTTGATCCCATCTGTTCCCATCTGGACACCCTTAATGCCCCTCTCTTTCCTAATTGCTGTGGTGAGGATTTCGAGCACTATGTTGAAGAGAAGTGGAGATAGAGGGCAGCCGTGTCTAGTTCCGGTTCTAAGTGGGAATGGTTTCAATTTTTCCCCATTCAATATGATATTGGCAGTGGGTTTGTCATAAATGGACTTGATATTGGTACTAACCGATCAACACTAGGGCGGGTGATCACAGTGGCAGAAATACTCTCCAGGGATTAGGGGGATTTGGGAATGGGGTAAATCCACAACTAAAGGACACGGGGAACACTGCAGGGGAGAAGGGCATGCCTTTAACCCGCACTTGGGTGAGGCAAAGACATAAAGTGTAACCATAATGTTTGTACCCTCACAATACCCTGAAATAAAAAAAAAAAAAAAAAAAAAAAAAAAAGAAACAAACTTCTCAGCTTCACTGCTCTTTAAAAACTGGACTCTCTCAAATTAGTTCTGTGCATTCAGGAGGACAAAACCCTACCCTCACTGCCCCGGACCAGCATCTAACATCTAAGTTATGCCAGAGATGTCCTGCTACAAAACTTCTCCATCCTTCTCAACCTTTCTTCCCATTTGCATAGGGCAGGCCTGACCCCAGGAGGCAGCGAGCCCGAGGAGTGAAGGCCTCACACTGTACCACCAACCAGGCTGTCTGTGAAGCTCCTTCTCAGCCCTGCCCAGGTCTATGGTACTGTGGTCCCAACTGGCTTCCTAAAAAGGAGCGACATCTGACCCCTGCTGAGCATCACGTGAACCCATCCAATAGAAGTCAGGCACCATCATCTCATTATCTTCTGCAGTGAATAGAGCTATCAACCTGGGTGCTGTGACAAAAAACAATTCATCAAAGTTTTGGAATCATAAACATGGTTGGAGGCTTCAGCCAAAAGGGTCGGCAAGAAAGCAGAGGAATGAGGCTAACCGTAGTGAGGGCTGAGGGGAATTCCGCCTAAATACCAAAACTAGCTTTGACCTTGAAGGTGGACACAGGCCCAAGGCCAGGCAGAAGCCCATACTTCACACTCGCAGGTGGCAGCCACTGAGTCCCCACCAGTCAGGGCTCTCACAGTAGGACTTCTGGCCGGTGACCAGGCAATTCAGGGTGGGACAGGCCAGTGAGTGGCAAGTGGCAGAATGGCAGGCCAGCAGTGGGGAGCTCCACACAGGCCAGGCCAGGCCAGGCCAGCAGAGGGCCAGAGAGCGGGGTGGGGACACCAGGAGATTCCCAGCCTTACAGCTCTCACTGTTCTCATCTGTCCACTGCATTAGCAGGCCTTGTGAGTTCTCTTCCCCAAAAGTCCCAAATCAGTTTCCTCTTATACCTTCTCACTTCTGCCCCCAGCCTAATCTAGGCCACCACCAGCCTTTACTTGGATGATTGTGAAACCACTCTAACCAGTCGCCCTGATTTCATAGTTACCCTACTCTCTGATCCATCCACACAAAACGGAATGACCTTGTAAAAAACGTAAATCAGATCAAGTCTTCCTAAATCTCTCTAATAGTTTCCCGTTGTACCTAAAATCACATCCTCACGGCTTCCAAAAGCCCGCAAGGCCCTGCTGGATCA
>RJWJ010019022.1:0-30779 GCA_004363605.1 Indri indri
ACCATATTCTATCACTTTGATTTCACTAAATTATTTTGGGAAGTGGATTCTAATAATCGATGGAATAGTGTTGTGCAGAATTACTATGAAAAAAATCTAGTGTTCTGTCTTTTAAGGACTGTAACAAAAGCATTTGAAATACACAGAGGTCTTTAACATTACTATAGAAAGCTAAAATTACTTTGATTTAAAATGTCATTATCAAGACAAATGTCAGAATTCATAATCCACGGGGCCAATGCACATACAGGCTGATCACATTCAGTACTTTTGAGGTCAGGATTCATATCTGAGTCTGAATCGATATTAATATTCCTTCTCTGTACTTGGTAGATGAAAAATATTTTCTGCAAAACGAAGAGCTTCTATTACTTTTATTAAATAGTAGTTAGTTGGATGCACTTTCCTTAGATTTAAAAAGATAGTGTAGATATGGCTGTGCTTACAGTTTCATAGTTTGCAAGAAGTGCTTTTGGGAAATGATATTTTAACTTTATGTGATTCTATGACTTCACAATAATAGTATTTTCACTCACTTCAATATGCTTCTTACTTGGAAATCTAGAAGTGTTAAAGTACACTATCTCACTAGTCTTCATAACAATCCCATTAGGTCCAAATAGATTCTTACTTGATAAATCTTAGAAAAACCTGCTTCAGAGGAAGCATCCTTACTGTTTTGTAACACATAGATTGGTTTAATCCTCAACCAATCTCTTCTATGAGAATAAGAGCAAATGAATCACCCTTACTAAATCTAAACTCAGAGATAGACTTTCCTTATTAACTCACACGGATTCCCCCACTCTCCCAAAGAATGAACATCAGAGGGTCCTGAGGCAGCCAGAGTCAATGGTACAGAGTGAATGGTCCTGCCAGTTTCAACATATCTTTCCTCCAGTTCACCCATCAGCTTTCTTTACCTCTTTAAAGGGTACTTTATTTTGCCAAAAAAAGCAGCAGAAGAGAAAAATGTCAGATAATTATTTTTCTTCCACCTTCTGGGGCTGCAGATAATTTTCAGTTGAGATAATTTTGAAAACATTGAAAATGTTTTAGTGCACTAAAGAAAAACCAAGAAGCACATTAGAACAATCATGTATTTCTTATTTTGCATCAGGCAATTTAGCATATTTACTTCATTGCTTATAGAAAACCTCTTCAGTTATGGCTTTTTGGAGAGCATGCAGTTATTTACATCTTTCTTATGTTGCCTAGACTGTTCACAGCTGTCACTCCCATCACCCCACCGCATATAAAATAGGTGGTCCTTGTAAGCCACACTTGGCTAAGCCACTGCTATGTCAAGGAGAGAATGTAAAGATACTGCTCTTTCACAAATAAATGAAACCCAGTGAGTTAAGTGATAGATCTGTAGTCCATGAGCTAGCGCAGTTCAAATGTCACTTGTTAAAAGACTTACTTTTTCAAAAAAATGTAAAATGTTACTTTTTAATATTTCTAAAAAAGAAAATCTAACAAAATGTTAGTAGATTATATATTAATAATTATTGGGAACTTGTAACACAAAATTGTGAATTCTTCTTTAATATTTCTTTTTTTTTATATTTCTTAAGCTATATTTTAAAAGTCAAGGAAAAAAAAAGCCAAACAAACATGTTAGTTTGATCTCTTGGTAAAAATTTGATTATTCATCAGTCAAATAGCCTGACTTGCTAAATAAATTTGTTTCCTCATTTAATTTCCCACCTACTTTAACCCTCAGGAAAGGTTTAGAGCAAGAAGGAAAAAAGTCAGGAGGCCTTTGAGAGTTAAGAATAACTATTGCTTATGGCTGAATTTCAGCCATATTTAGTTTTTGTTCCCATGGCTTAAAGTTCTACCTCCTGCCCTAGTTTTCCAATTCCCATTGAGTTCCATAATAAAAGATCTCTACTGCCCAAAGTAAGAGAGTGTCTTTTTGATTGATTCATTAAAGTGGCACTTTTATTTCTCACATCAACAGCCTGTGTCTGGACCTCAGGATATATCCCTACCCCATAGAAACTGAATTCACAATCCTAAAGCAAATTACTTGAGGAAATATAAATGGGAATTATACTAGATATGCTTTTCAGCATATATATATATATATATATATCAATGCATTTATGTAATGCAAGAGTAGAAACAAACTGAGTAATTCTATTTAAAAGAACCTCCGAAAACTCTGTCTTGTTATTATTGAAGACAAGAGCTGTCAGGGAGCAAACAGAGAAAAGATGCATGCTGCTCTCTGCTCAGTGATGTAAGCAGAACAATCTTGGACAGAGGGGCCAATATCAGAAAATAGAACAGCTAGCATAGAGTGGTGAGGCAATTAATTTCTCAGATGCGAGTTCAGTGTCACAAAGAAGAAAGGAAGGAAAACAATAGGGCTACAGAATTATTACAAACATTATGTAGACGATAGTTTAATGAAGAAGAGAAAAATGAAAAGGAGAAATACATTTTCAATTCACCTTATGCTAAGTTTAATTGGAAATAACATAGCATTGCAAAATTGCTTCTATTTTTTTTATTTTTTTTAAACTTTTTGTAATGGAGGGAAAAGTTGATATTTCTACCCAAATCAATCTTCTTTCCCAGTCAGCATGCTGAGATAAAGAGCTTATCGTAGGAGTAGAGTTTTTTGAGATTTATGTTTCCTTATAAGGCAAATCAGTAGCTATTTTAATGCTTCTAATTCAAAAGAGTAGGAAAATGGAAATTAAATAACAAAGTAAGTCACCTGCAACGTGTCTCTGAGAGCAGTGACTTAGGAAAAGGGAATTACTTTTCAGGTTGGACCTCCTTCACAGCACATGTGGCGACATGGCTGATTTGAAATTCGTTGCACTTTTCTTCTGAGGATCTTGTTACCATCCACATTTGGGGTGATGATCCAGATAACACCACCATTTTGATTTCATTTTAAAACCAGAAGCAACTATTTCCATATTACAAAGTAGAAATTCAAATTGTCATAAGAACACAGCAATGAAGTCTGGAAAGAGGTTTTCATGTCCCTTGAAATCAAATCACTTGCTCATCCTCTCTGCTGTGGTTTGGATATGTTCCCTCCAAAATTCAGTGTTGCTGCTGTCATGGTACTAAGAGGTGGGGCCTTTATGAGGTGATTAGGACACAAAGGATCTTCCATGGTCGATGGGATTAAGGCCTTTTGAAAGAGGCTTCACACAGCCTTTGACTAGCTTGCCCTTCTACCTTCTCTGCCATGTGAGGATGCAGAAAGAAGCCCCTCCCCAGATCAAATATCGATGCCTTGATTTGGATTTCCCAGCCTTCAGAACTGTGAGAAATAGATTTTTGTTCTTCATAAATCACCCAGTCTCTGGTATTGTTTATAGCAGCGAAAATGGACTAAGACACATTCTTGAGTGTTGCCATGTTTAAATTCTGCTCCTGTATCAGCTCTCATTGCCTCTAGGACCATCGAAAGAGAAGTAAAGTTTTGGAGGATAATTAGAATTATCACCTCCTGAATTAATGATCTAGACCTCTCAGCCTCTTATGTCAGTAAAACAAGAGGTTGAAGGAAGATACAGCATTATTTGAAAGGGTACAAAACACACAGTCCAAGCAAATATTACAGTTATGAGATGCAAACAAAGGTTTCTCAACCCGAACAAATTGAATTTGTATTCTTCACATTGATAAAAGTTCTTTCTTCTCTCTTCCTTAAATTCTTACTAATGTTTCTTGTAAAAAAAGGAAAAAAGGCTGTGGCACCAGAAAACCAAGCTGTTCCATACATAAATCTCATGCATGTGATAACAAATAAGGGAATAGCAGAAGCAGGAATTAATATTTATTTTTTATTTTTTTATGGCTATTCCAGGCTTACAAATGATCTTTTCATTAGTCTTTCTAAAACACTATGCAATGACAACAACCATTTAAAAAACTAGTTAAATCAAACTAGAAGCCAATCAGTTCATTTAGAAAGCCACAAAAATATCCTTATATTTTGAAACTAATTTAGTGAAATTTGTATGTTTATTTTATACAGATGCTGGGAGCATCTTTTTAGAATAAAAAATGTGACTAATAAATTCTGTGAACTATACCACTACTGTTATTAACATCCATTTTGCTAATGAAATCAAAAGCCTTCATGGTTTATACATTTTAGGTTATAAGTGTGAGAAGTTGGTGTTAGTACACTGTTAAAACATTCAATTCAATTTTGAAAAACAATTTATTGCATAATGTTATCTAAATGCATGCAGTCTGTCAATGTTTTGAGGCCATGCTCTTTAAATGTATAGCTGCATCGTCAAATTGGGATCTGCATCACGGTTCTAAGGATGTTTCTTAAAGTATTCAAATAGAAACTAATCAAGACTCTCTAGACTGGGTGTGGTGGTTCATGCCTGTATCCTAGCACTTTGGGAAGCCAAGGCGAGAGGATCACTTGAGGCCAGGAGTCTGAGACCAGCCTGGGTAACATGGTAAGACCCCATTTCTACAAAAAATTAGAAAAATCAGCCATGTGGTAGCATGTATCTGTAGTCCCAGCTACTCTGGAATCTAAGGTAGGGAAGGGGAATCTTCTAAGCTTAGGAATTTGAAGCTACGGTGAGCTGTGATCCCACCACTACACTCCAGCCTGGGCAACAGAGTGAGACCATATCTCCAAAAAATAAATAAATAAATCTGTAGCTTAATGAAAAGACAAATAAGAACTAACATTGATTGTCATATGGATGGAAAGTTCAATATTCTTAAATAAAGTTACTTTCATATCCTTTTTCATAGCCATATATTCATAAGTAGAAGAAAATACACAAACTATTATAATACAATGTATAAGGTTTAATTATTTTAGTTGTTTTAAGAGGACAGATCATTAACACTCACCTCAGGCAACTAAAACACTACAGCACTAGCTTCATGCATCATCACACAGCAAAGGTGTTTATTAATAGACCATTAAAATCACCATGTCATGTTTATTTTAAGAATTTATTTACAATATATGTGTGCTTGTCTCTAACAAGTAGTCAGTTTAAGAAAAACCGTTAATTAAACTGATCATATATGATCCAAACGCTGCTAGAAGAAATATAACAGATGAAAGCATTTTTCTTCAAATGCTGTTTCTGCTTTTGGTCTATTTATTCCTTTCAGTACTTCTAGGCTCATTATTTTGACTATATGTCTCCATAATCAACTTGAACTTAATGTACAACCTAGACATTTATTTCTACCAATAGCTGACATCTAATTAATGCATTTTTAAAATAAGTTACAATTAGAAATGTTAATATTTTTCTACTTATTAATTGATAACTCCATAACATAAAATAATCTCACTATAACAAAAATTAGTAGTATGTGAATTTGAATGACATCATATGTTAAATACAATTATCTAACACTACTGGAATATATTTAAAATTTAATATGATATGATTAGTCTTTGTCTACAGTTAAACATATTGACCCAACGACAACTATAAAAAGATTACTTTAATTTTATTTCATGGAAGGGTGTGTTTATATTTCATTTTCTCTATTTTCAAATAACTGCCTTTGCATGCAGTAGTGGAACCTATTAACACAAGGAAAGATTTTTGGGTGATATAAGTGGTGAATTTTTACAACAGCAGTTGTATATATATTATAAATTGATTTTAACATTTGTAAAATATTAACATTTGTAAAATTTTAACATTTGTAAAAATAGTGGTTATTTTAGTAAGATGGTGTGTAATAAACTATGTCCTCCCTAAATAATTAATTTAATTCAAAAGTAAACTAATATTATATCACTCTTTAATTATCTAAATGTCTCTGTTTTCCAGGCCATACATTAATTTCCCCAATTTCTGATGTGCTAAAAATGTTGTAAAAAAACATGCATCCTTGTAAATCCATCATTTTTTAAAACTCTCTCCACCAAACAGCAGATTTGAAGCAAGAAAGTATATTGACATTATATAGTAGTGACTTTTTAATTGAAAGCTATTTTTATAATGCCTATGTATAATTTGGTCATTTATTTATTTATTTTATTATTTTGAGTATGTTCTAGAAACAGTGTTAGGGCACTGAGGGAAACAATTAAGCATTATTTATTTACATTAGTTTAAATAATTTGGAGAGGCTATAGACACAGAAATAGTTCATTATAATGTAAAATACATGAAAAATAGAGATATTTAAAAACTAAAAAATGAGCATAGAAACTCTATCAATGTTAGGCTGGGTTCTTCAAAAAGCAAAACTGAGTGGGTATTAGCTGTGGAAGAGATTTACTAAGGGAAATGCCAGGGAGGGAAAATGCAAAGGGACCCAGAGATGGCTAGGCCATCTTCAGAGTGTCAATTATGCTTCTTATCAGAGATTTGTATATTTCCATTGCTGCCACACTATACTCCTTGTCACTCACAAGTTCATGGCCAGCTACTCTGTGATGCCCAATGTCCTTTCTTTCTGGAGGGAAATAAGAAGAGAGATGTCGGTAGTATGAATTGCAGTCCTATGGCTGCAGGTGATCTCAGGTCAGCAACTAATTCTCTCCTCTTTCCATGATGTTTTCATTTCCGAGAAGTCCAGACTCTTGGTTATTACATCCTTCTCAGGTGGAGGGTTGCTCCATGTATCTGTTCACAGTCACAATGGAGAAAGGGAGTTGTAGGAGATATCAAAGAAGATCACCTAGGTTCCATATATATTTATTTCTGCCCCTCTTGTGAAACGCAGTCCTACCTCCTTTTGCAGATCAGCATCAATTACTCCTGCCAGAAGGTGAGTCCTCTTCTTACCTCCCAGTCCCTAAGAACAAGATGTCCAAAGTGTCCTGGCAGCATGACAATGTATAGTTCAATAGGATGATTACTGTGTTCCCTGGCAAAAGGGAAACTGTAGGAACCATGCTTGAGAGACAGGGAACACACAATCCTCCCATGAGTCACTGAAAGTGATGGTAAGTTCAAACACATCTGTTTTTGCTTTGATTATCTTATCCATATATTCTTTCTATAGCACCACATAAAGGTCTTGAATTTTATGCATATACTGTACCACGAAGGGTGGCACCCATCCTTTCAGCACATTGTCTCTGACCTGGCACATCAGCTGTGCATTTAAAAGGCTTTCCTAAAATTATATGAGAATGACTGCTTCTGCATATACAATACATTAATGGATCTTATGGTCATTGTCTCTCTCCCGTACTCCCTTCACTGCAAAAATTGTCTCCAGGTTGAATGGTATGATATGCTTGCACATCATGCATTCTTTAGGTCTCTAGATAGCAGTGATGGCTGAAGCTCAATAGGAAAGACAAATCTATACCCAGAATAGGTATCTGTCCTTAGGAGGACAAACTGGTGGCCATTCTAGGATAGAAGGAGTCCAATACAGGTGACTTAAATAGCTGGTTGATCTTTTTTAGAAGACTGTATGTCATTGTCATTGTAAAGTTGCATCGACCTTGGTAAATTGGAGCCCAGGATATTAGACTAATGGTAAGCTCCATCTCTGCCACTGTGGCCACTATGCTCATGTACCTACCATGCCAATTTTGGGGTAGTCGATGATAAAGAATAACTAATGTCAATTGAGCCATTCCTTTTTTTCTACTTTGATGGTATGTGCCTCCTCCGTGATGGATGGATCCTTTTTGTGGGTGTTAAGATGTGAAATAAAAATCTTCATACACTATGTCTACTTTTATACATTCATTTTTATGCCTCTCCCTTGCTTTTGAACTTCCAGCCCTTTTATTCCCAATCCACTAACTGGATGTCCAGGCCATTAGCCAATTCTTATATATGTATATATATGAGAGCAACATTTATCTATCAACAATCAGCCTCTTCAGCATGGCAACAAGGAGGCTGGTGGTCACACTTGTGCTTTTATTCCATGGCAACCTGACTAGCAGGAACTAGAGCTCTGAGCACAATTACGTATTTTTCATAAATTCAAGGAAAGCCAGCAGATGACAAGAATTAAAATATATACATAATATATACATATAAGTATGTTACATGTATTCATATTATATATGTATATATGTACATACACACACACAAACACACCCATCCACATTTTACTGTCGGTGCTAGAAACAACTTATCAACTTTTCAACCAATTCTTGACCCTTGGGCCCTAACAAGCCTTCTGGGCTGAGACTCTCTCTGGTGCAGCACACGGTTCCTGCCAGATACCAACCATCAGTAAGGAATGGAGAGAGCATCCTGAGAAGCATGGAAACATGTGTCTTAACAAGGCCATTAGTACACTAAAATCTTTTTCATTCCATCAAGTTAGCATGATGTCATCAATGCAATAAATCAATATGATGTTCTACAGTATGTTCAGGCAGTGCAGATCTTTTCAGATTATATTATGACATTAGAAGGGAAAATTTCCTCAGACTTGCACTAAAAATATAAGTGAATATTCTTTTTCATCCCACTTAAATGTATACTGTTTCTAATACTCTTTTTCTGGAATGAAAAGGAGCACAACTGCAAAATCAGTGGCCATATCCTATTTACCTGAGACTTTATTAATCTGCTCTAAAATGATACCATGTTCAGCACAGCACCTGGGACCAGGACTACTACTTAGTTGACCCTGAAGTAGTCTACAGTCATTTTCCAAGTTTCACCTGTTTTCTGTAGGGCAAGACTGCATATTAAATAAAAATATGATATGATAGGAAACACAAATTCTGCATGATTTCACGATTTAATAGAGTTACTCATCTCAATCTTTCTTACTTCCAGTATTCAGTATTGTTTTTGATTTACTGTCTTTGTCATAGTAGGGGGCAGTTTGAGGGGTTTTCACTTAGCCTTCCCACCATGATCACTCTTACCTCTCGGGCCAGGAACCTAATTTGGGGGCTAGTCAAATTGCAAAGTGTATCAATTCTAATTATACCCATAGGGAATGGATAATTATCCCGATGCAGGTTCATGGATCCAGTGGTAATAGTGTGAGTTGGACTTTGGTCAGGACACAAGACTCCATTTATTACTTGGATCCTGTAAGCTTACTCTAATAGGGATGAAGATGGGGTGATAATGATACTTCGTGTCTCCAGGTATCAATGTCTACTCATACCTTGTGTCTAATAATTTTCAGAATTTCTCTATGTTCTCCTTCTCCCAATATAGTATATATTTGTCATAGCATAGCCAGGTCATCTCTCTTGGTGATATAGCATCTTCTTCATTCAGTGAGTTTCTGATTTGATAAACTATCTCAGCTCTGGAAACTATCCAACAGATTGTGATTTTTTATTGTGATGGGCACTGTCTCACAATAAAGGAGTCATTTACTCCTTGCTTCATGACATTTTAAATTTTTTGCATTTTTAAAATTTATGGATATTACTCTTATTTATTTATCCTTAGGGATAATGATCTATTTTAACTATCTCTAAAACTAGCTGCAGATCATGATCTTTTGGTTGTCCTTCTGACCTTGCCAGTTGTGATTTTAACCTCTTGCTTCCTGATGGTAAACTGATGCTCCCTGGCCTCTGTTGCTACAGGGCTCCATTATCCCTATGGATATTAACGAGCCCAGCTCTGTGACTGTTTCTCCCGCTGTCCACACTATGCTGCACAAGAGAGATACAACAGAACATCTCATAGATGTTGGTGCCCCTCTCACCAGCACTTTTTTAGTAGTCTTGGTGAATGTTGTATTTCCTGGGCCTTCTCATGTGATATAATCTTCTGGTGAGTTTTCTGGCCTTATATAACATATCCATTGCCAAATGAATGACCATTTTCCTGAACTTCTTTCACCCACCCTTTATCACTTGGCAGGGCAGCTCAGGCATTTCCACTGCATTTGGCTTCTGTCATCATCTCCTGCAGGTTTCAAAGAGCTATCACCATAGCAGCAAGTTTCACCCATTCAATGGAAACATTCCCAGAATGTCAAATCCCATATTCTGAGAAAGTGCCCCCAATTTAATAAGTTCTGGTTGATCCATTCTTACATTTATGCACCCATTAGTCAAGCAATCTCAAAATCCAATCCTATTGATACTGTCCTGACTTTCGCTTTTATGTGCAACCAAATTCTTGCAATCCTTTCAATGTATAATCCCTTTCAGGATTATAATATCCCTAGTTGTGCTATGCTTGTATTTAACCCTAGTTTTCATCCTGAGAGCTAAGGCAAGAGGTTGAGAAAGCTCTTGAGGTGACAGAGGGAGGTACCTGTTTCTTGCTGTGGGGACACCTCTATAGTACCTTGAAGCACAGGACACTGGTCTGGTGGAGAAAACCCAGGTCTCTAAAACATAGGTTAACTAAATGGATGGCTCTGAGCATGCTGATATGCAGATCTTCCCCTTCTGGGGATGCAGAGGTTGACGTCCCCCTTCCCTACTGAGAGTTAATTTGATTTCTGTGCTTCAAGATATACTAGAGGTTGAGCATTCAAACATCTCTTGAGGTTTGCAACTCTATTGTATTTATAATAGTAATTATAGCAGTCTCAGCTCTCTCCCTGGAAAAAAAAAAGGGGGGGGGGATTCTTTGTAAGCTACCACACTTTAACCCCTTACTCTCAGCCATTATCTGTCTGTAAATGACCATCAGTTCTCATTTTCTGAAGGCAAGAGGTTAATACAACTTGGTAATCAGCCAAATTCACTGTCACAAAAGCATTGTTTACCCCATTATCATTCAAAGGCACAAACGATCACACCTCAAAAACACTTTCCTCAACCCGAACATTTTTCAAGGCACCATTGGCAAAAGTTTAGCAACCGGGGCCCTGTTTAGGCAAGTAACTCTCATGCCCCACCCTGACATTATGAATCATGTTCTCTTTGCCTGTTAGGCAAAGAGTGAGCCAGTTCCAAACTCCCATCTTAATATGTTTTCTCAGTTCCTCTTGTGTTTTTCTGGGTACTCTCAAAAGTAGAGGACAAGACAGGATTATATGTGCAAGGTCTTTTGGGGGAAATGCTAATGAGGGAAAGTGGGGAGGTATATAGAGTATATTGTGAGAGCCATTACACTCAGATGCAGGTCTGGTCTCTGTCAAGTGGAGCAGAGAAGAAAGGCAGAGTGGAAGACTCAGACTACAGTCAGTTTCTAAGAAACTTTCCAAAGGCTGAGTCTTCTAGTCAAAGTTGCTCCTCAGAGGAGTCCCATGGCTCACAGGAAGTGGTCTACCTTAGTAAGCCATCTGTTTTAGTCTGTTTTCCATTGCTTATAACAAAATACCTGAAACTAGGTAATTTATAAAGAAAAGGAATTTGCTTCTTATAGTTATGGAGTCTGAGAAGTTCAGGGTCAAGGGGCCACACCTGTTGAGGCCCTTCTTGCTGGTAGGGACTGTCTTCGGAGTCCCAAGGCAGTATAGTGCATCACAGGGCAAGGAGTTTGAGTATGCTAGCTCAGGTGTCTCTTTTTTATAAAGCCACCAGTCTGACTCCCATGGTTACCCAGGAATTCATTAATTCATTAATCCACAGAGGAATTAATCTATTCATAAGGGCTTTATGACCCAATTTCCTCTTAAAGGCTCCACCTTTCAATATTGTCACATAGGAGATTAAATTTCAACACGAGTTTTGGAGGGGCCAAATATTCAAACATTGCACCATCGACTTTCAGTCAATGGCTGAGAGAGCAGCCCTTGAGAACTGTGGCCACGAGCCAAGGTGATGATTGATTTCAGAATGCAACAGTTTGGGCCATTAGCCAACTGTGAATGCCCCACTAAGAGATCTGAAAGGGATATTTTCATAGGTGCCACATATTTATAACATTTACATTGAGACTTGTTTTTCAAGTATAAGAAATTTTCTTTTTGTATAATGAAGGAAAATTGTCTGAAACTATCTTAGTCTATAGGTAGCTATGGTTAATCCTGTCAGTAAACATGACTAAAATTAACAGTATTGATAGTGGCCAGAACTAATTAAGGAATAATATGATGGGAAATATGATGAGAGGAAGAAATATGATGAGAGGAAGAAAAACAAAACAATGATAAAAATTTGAGTGCTATGCTTGAAATGATAGAAGTGGAAGATAAATGCAATATCTAAAATGTAAATGGACAGTAAATTTTACTAATATGGTCTCTGACATTTCTAAATGAAGTTTTTCTCCTTCATTTAGCAGGTCATAATATCACAGATAAAATATTAAAAGGACTCAAAACTATTATGCATATTATATTTATTAATAGTTTAGCTAACCTCTAATTTGAGTTACCTCTAGATATCTAAAATAACCCACACAAGCCAAAACCCACTATAAAGTTTATATTTTCCAAAATTACCCTAATCTTAAAAAAATTATATAATTTCAACCCTATAATCCAAGAACTTTTGTGTCAATTCATATTACATAAGACATAAAGTTTGCATTAGAAGTATTTCATCTGTAAACAGGAGGCAGTTTGTCCTGAATAAAACTCATTTTCAACTATATATCCTATAATACCCTGCCAAGACACTAACATTCTGCTCACATAGTACTTTTTAAAATGAATGCCAAAGAGCCAATGAGCCCATCTGGCATGTAGGGGCAGAAATAGAAATAAATAGATGCCTAAATAATAGATATAAAATGAACAAGCATATATTTTGTTAGAAACTCAGATATCTCTGAAAAATATGTCTATAACTGGCTTTCATGCATTAATGTAAACCTCATTATAATTATCTGAAATGAAATGGAAACTGCTGTTTATATTAAAACATTATAATAGTGATCTTAAGAGGATATGGTTTTGTTATGTATCTGGACATAGTATATCTACTATTGTGTGAGGATAATAACTTTGGTCTCTTGTAAGGCATTTGAACAATGAATGACTTATATATTGGCCATGTGATTTGTTTATTTATTTCAAGAGTGTACCACAGAAGGCTTAAGGCACAGAGAACCTAGGAATAGATTTAAATATAAGTTATTAATATTACAGGGAAAATGAGTTCTGGGTGCTTTATATTAAATGTTGGTGTGATGGTTTGATGTCATGCATATAAATACTCAGTGGTCATTGAACTCACTGACTTACATTTTAGGGATACTTCTAGGAAAGCCGCTTTCTGCTACTGCAATTGATAAGTAGGAGATGTATTGTATGTTTAATACAGGGTCATTTTTTACCATCGTAGAAGGAAATGAAATGAGTTTCCTTATAGTAATGTGAAGAGCCGGAAAGTATAAAATGTGCAAACACTCACCTTTGCAAGTACCCATGTACACTGCTGTGCTAAGAGCAGTGTTGATTGTGGTTTCTTAGAAAAAGGTGAATTGTTTCTGTGCCTTAAAATATTCTACAACTGTAACAGGCACAATATCTAAAGGTGGAGTAAAATTTCACTCATTGGATTATGAATATCAATAGAGTATCTTATGGTGGATTTAATTAAAATTGTAAGTATGTCAATGAATGTACAAAGAAACATAAATATAGATACGTATCTATGACATTTTGGTTTTAAAAATTATATATTTGCACTAGAATTTTCCCTGTACTGAAACTTGGCTGACAATCTATCAATCCATATGAAAAATGCATTTTTACATTATATATAGAAATATACATATAACACAATAAAAAACATTCAATAGAAAAGAGTTTAAAATGAAGAGCTTTTTAATTTTACGATGTTTTCTTCTAATTCCTTTTGAGGGTAATTCAACATCTTAACATTTTAGTACTTAATTCAAAATGTGGCAAATTTAAATGAATAGTAGGGACAATTATCGAGGTAATGAAAATAAATAAACTTGTTCTAAATGAAAGGGGTTTTATTGCTTCAAATTATCCAGAGTGGATACATAAATTAATTGAATTACTTAGAAAATTGTTCAACACTTCTCTTTGCATGAGTAGATACAACCTGAATAATAAAATAATAAGGATGTTTAAATGGCATACCACACAAATGTATGCCTCCCTACAAAGAAACTTTGGGGGAGGGTGAAACTGCAAAATAGTATTTTAATAAATTTGTGAGTCAGGTAAAAGTTAATGAGCATATATGTCTCTGATTTTAATAAAGCATGCCAATTACAACAGAATCCTATCAAAGGTTTCACTTTTTTAAACACACGATATAATGGAATGAATATACCCAAGTAATGTGCAAATGAATATATTTTCAACATTATAGAAAATTACAAGACAAACATGGTTCAAATAATAGAGTTGTATTCTAAATATAAATTTCAGATTCACATTTTTCTGACTCTGGAAGCATTTTCTCATGCCAATATTTTAAAAGGAAGACTCAGCCATTTTTATTGGTTAACTGTTTCCCCTTAGGCTACCTGCACACTGTTGCTGACTCTTTCTAACCCATTCATTATAGTCTGAATATTTGTGTCCCCCAACATTTATGTGGTGAAATTCTAACCCAGAAGGAGATAGTATTAGAAGGTAAGGCTTTTGGGGGGGTGATTAGATGATGGGGTAGAACCCTCAGGGTTGGGATTATCGCCCTTACAAAAGAAACCGCAGAGAGCTAGCTAGCTTGCTCCGTCCACCATATGAGGGCACAGCTAGAAGTGAGACATTTATGAGGCAGAAAGAAGGCTTTCACAGACGCTGAATTTGCTGTCACTTTGATGTTAGACTTGCTAGCCTCCAGAAGGTGAAAAAATAAACTTCTGTTGTTTTATAAACTACCTAGTTTATGTTTACTGTTATAGCTGTCCAAAAGGAGTATACAAGGGAAAAAAGAGCAATAGTTCTGAGTTTGAGAGCCCACTCTTACTTACTGGTATATAAAATTAAGCAAGTTCTCATTACTTTATTTGTCAATATTAACTGAGATTATCTATGGAGAAGTATTTTAAACTATATTGTTTTTTAAAATTATTTTATTATTAAGATAACAATAGTAAGCATTTTAAAGGAAACAAAACAAATCTTAGTTGGAAACAGTAACTGTTCAATCCAGAACCTACAAATAACTCAAACAAATCAACCAGGAAAAAATAAACAACTTCATTAAACAATGGGCAAAAGACATGAATAGAAACTTTTCAAAAGAAGAGATACAAATGACCAATAAACATATGAAAAAATGCTCAATGTCACTAAACATCAGGGAAATGAATATTAAAACCATAATGAAATATTATCTTACTCCTGTTAGAATGGCTTTTATTAAAAAGTTCAAAAACTGTAGATGCTGGTATGAATACAGAGGGAAAGGAATGCTTATACACTATTTGTGGCAATGCAAAACCTCTATGGAGAACACTATGGAGATTCCTCAAAGAACTAAAAGTAGACCTACCATTCAATCCAGCAATCCCAATACTGGGTATCTAACCAAAGGAAAAGAAGTCATTTTTACCAAAAAAAAAAAAAATCTGTAGTTGAATGTTTATTGTAGCACAATTCACAATTGCAAAGATGGGGAATGAACTCAAATATTCATCAATTCATGAGCGAATTAACAAAATGTGGTATATGTATGCTGTGGAGTGCTACTCAGCCATGAAAAAGGATGAATTAATGCCTTTTGCAACAGTTTGGATGGAACTGGATACCACTATCCTAAGTGAAGTATCTAAGGAACAGAAAAACAAACACCACGTGTACTCACTATTAAACTGGAACTAGCCAATGAGCACACATGTGCATAGAAATCAATGTGCAGTGGAAATCAATCTGAGGGAAGAGCGGAGGAGGGAAGGGCCAAAAACCTACCTAAAGGGTCCAATGGACACTATTTGGGTGATGGGCACACTTATAGCCACGACTCAAACATTACCAAAGCAATCCATGTAAACAAAAACATTTGTAACCCCTTAATATTTTGGAATAAAAAATAAAGGTTAAACAAAAAAATTCTGTTTTTTATAAAGATATGCTCATTGAAGACTGTAGAATATATAGAGGACTATAAATATATAGAAACATAATTCTGAAACAGAAAACTATAGTTAAATAGAGTCATATAAGATTAATGAAGAATTATAGTTTGTTTTGCTTTTTCCTAAATATAAATAAGGAATCCTTCCATATTGAAAGGAATACAAACTTTTCAGTCCTAAAAAGGAGTGAAAAGAAGAAATTAGAGATATTAATCCAAGATGATGAGCAACAAGCATTTGATTTAACAAATTGTTATTGAGCATATACTACACCTAGAGTGGCATTTGGTTTCTATATAGTTACAAAGGAACCCTGAGGAAAAATCAGGTAGTCAAACAGAAATAACATTCATTTTCAGAACTTCAGCACAAACGTTATTAAATCCTTTGCATCCCTTCCACTAGGCCCCTTGAGTCTTCCTCATAATTTTCCAAAGGTTTCTTCAGTCAATATAGGTTCAGTTTATATGACTCTGTCAAATTTGGGTATGAATAAAGTACATATTTATGAGATTTCTAGGTAAAGTGTCATAGTGAATATTGCATGGAAATAAAATATATAATCTTTAGAATATAAATAAAGGAACAGTTTCTTTTTTTTTTTAAGTCAAAGAAAGGAATAGTTCAAGAGTAATAGTTATAGCTTGCTGACAAAGAAATTTAACAGTCACTTTAATTTCACTAAACTTTAGATAGGTACAGATAGGTCTTCCTGACTATAGGTCTCTGACCACCCTTTTCTCAGAACATTTACTTTAGAAAACTTTCAGTGGTAATTTTTTTTCTGCTGATTATATAAATCTTCTACAACATTTATCTACAGGAATATCTTTCTCAGAGACCTGGGAAGCATCCCTTTGAAATGCAGTCATCGATAAAAAAAGAACCTCTGTCCCCTAGTTTTAGTGGGATTGTAAAAAGCTAACTTAGATAAGTGCCATCTAGTAAACACAGATGCTAAATCACATTCACCATCCTACCTAATAACATCATTGACTTTTAGTACTTTTCCAGTAGCTCACCTGGTACTGAAAAACTCTCACTTTTTGTTTTGGTGGAGTTGAGTTCAACCTCTGTCCTCTATTGCAATAGTCTTGAATAAAGTCTTCCATGACCGTTTAACTGACCTGGTGCAAGTTTTCTTTAACGCGGGATAAAGATTGCTACAAAAACCACCATCTCCTCTTCTTCCGTCTCTCAGTCAATAAAAAATCAGTTAAATAAAACTAAAGATATAGAGAAAACACAGGAAATATTACTGCATCTCACCAAATAGTTTACATTTGCTTGCAATTAAGTGTAACTCAGCAGTCTCTTGTAGGTAGGGGATTGCAGGGAAACTAAGTACTGAATTTAACTGCTTCTTTTTCTTTGTATATGCATATATATTTAAATAGCTAACACAAACGGCACAATACCCTGCTGGCAACTTGAAAAGAATAAAAATCTGGGATAGTTTACTAAAAGTTTAAGAGATAGCATTTATGCTTGATGGCTGCCTTTTAAGTAGTGTTTAAATACTCACTTTCAGGCATACATACAGATGTGCCCTGCATCTAATTATTTGGTATACAGATTACCACTGAGAGAAATTTTCCAATGTTAATAACTTAATTCAAAACTGCAAAAACCATCCTGTTCTCTCACCTGGAAATGTTATTATGTACTAAAAAGCAGATTAGTGTTGAAGAAAAGATAAAATGAGATAAGCAATAAAAATCTTATCCAAAGAAGTGATAATACCAGGAAAAAAAGTAAATAAGAATAGGTAAAATTTTAAATAGAAGTTCTAATTGTTTTATATTGTTTTTTTCTGACTATAAAATTACTTTACCCTGTGCTATTTGTGAAAGATTTGGAATATACAGAAAATTCTAAAGAAAAAGAAAACAATATGTCATTGATACATAAATTTAACATACATGTTTTGAACAACGTTGGTGTACCAAACCTGCAATGAACTCTGTGAACACTGTGATAAATGATTTTAGATGTTTTTACCCCCAGGGGCTGACACATATCAATGGCAATGGCCAGATCAACACATGCAATGCAATGTGATAATTGCATGCTGTTTAGATAGACTTCCTTGGGGAGATAAATCCCAAATTATTTCCATAAAATAGGCAGCAGTTGATAAGATAGGAGAACAAAATAAAAAATCTTCTAAAAATTTAGTTGCATTATGCTTTCCTATCTTCGAGTATATTAAATAACTTTCATATAAATTTTCCACCAAAGTAATATGTGTGTACCTCAATATAATGCAAGAAAAATGGCAAATGCCCTCATTATGCAAAATCTATTCCCTAGGGGGAAAGATTGTAATAGAGCCTTATCCTACAGCCATGGAAGAAAGATAGTCCTCTCAATACAGACTCCTCTAGCCATCCTGTCACGCGTGAAGTGTAAGAGATATGAGCTACAAAAGGAGAAACTGTGGGAAAATCTAGGCCAGACTAAGATTTAATTAGAAAGTTATAAAACACCCCCCCAAAAAATTTAGCACCATGCCAACATTGTGCTATGGAATTATTAATAAAAATGAATGAACTCCATAACACAGACTCTTTCTCAGGAGGAAGACTTAGGGAAGGCAGTCAAGCAAGGAAATAAACATAGGGACACTACAGGAGTTTGAAGCTTCTGACACCTAGATCTATAGCAAGCATCAAACCAAGACCAACTCCTAGCCAGATTAACATAGACTTTACACTAAGGGCCTATATAACTCACTTCCTACAACCTGTCTGACTTTTAACCAAAAAAATACAAGGCTATCCAAAAGGCAAGGAGAGAAAAACAAAAACAAAAACACACGCTAAAGAGACAAAGCAATCTTTAGAACCAGACTTAGATATGACACAAATTTTAGAATTTTGGACTAGGAAATTAAAATAGCTATTATTAATAATTCTGTTAAGGGTTCTAATGGAAAAAGTAGACAACATGCAAGAACAGATAAGTGTTGCAAGCAGAGAGATGTAAAACTAAGAAAGGATCTAATGCAAACATTGGAAGTCAAAGTTATTGTAATAAAAATAAAGCATGCCTGTGATGGACTCCTTAGCAGACTGGATGTAGCTGAGGACAGAATCTATGAGTTTAAGATAGGCCAATAGAAAGTTCTGACTAAAATATAAAGAGAAAAAAGAATGAAAATCTAAAGAAGAGTAGAGTACCAAGAGCCGTTTCACAATTTCATTAAGTGTGAGATATGCAGAATTGGAATATCATTAGAAGAAAGAATGAAGCAGAAGAAATATATGAATAATAATAGCCGAGAATTTTCAAAAATTAATAACATACATCAAAACAAAAATTCAGGATGCTCAGAAAGCACCAAGAAAAATAAATGCCAAAAAATCTAACAGCTATAGAATACACATTCTTCTCATATCATATTCAAAATGCAGAAAAATAGCAGAAAAGAAGCTAGAAGGGCTGAAAACACCTTGTCTGTAGAGTAATAGAGAATTACAGCATACTTCTCATCAGTATCCATGGAAGCACTAAAAATGGAATGAAATATTTGAAGTGTTGGAAGAAAACCACAATGAAAACAACAATGACTGAGAAGTCTGTATCCTATTATACTATAAAAGTTAAGAAAAATAAAAACCTTCTCAGACAAGCAAAAAATGAGGTAATTCATCACCAAAAGACCTGCCTTGTAAGAAATGTGAAAAGATTTTCTTCAGGCAGATTAAGATGACATTATTCAGAAATTTGACGTACATAAAGAAAGATGTTGTTATAAGGTAACTGTACTACACATAAATCAGTGTAGTGCTATTTGAAGATGAACTTTTATCAGCTGTAAATGTAAATTGTGAACTCTGGGGACAAGCCTTAATTATAAAAAAAAAGAATGACTTATATTTGATATACCAGGAGAGATGATAAAATGAAAGGAAGGAAAAAATAGAAACAAACAACAAAAAAAAATAGAACATGTACAAACACATATATCATAATATTAACTGATATGCAAAATAATCACTTTAATTGTGAATACCCTAAAAATACCTACTAAAATACAGAAATTTTCAGAGGGGGTTGAATAAAATACCCAACTATGTGTTTTCTACAAGAAACCCATTTTAAATATAAAGACTATGATAAGTTAAATATACAGGGATTAGAAAACACATACTATTTAATCTCTAATTAAGAGAAAGCTAGAGTAGATATATTATTCAGATAGAGTAGACTTCAGAAAAGTAAAAATTATAAAAGAAAAGGAAGGGTGTTAGCCATTTTCCAAGAAGTCCTAAGAATCCTTAATATATAGGATCCTTACAGCAGAGCATTAAGGTATGTGAAGCAAAGACTAACAGAACTATTATAAGAAATACATTATACAAATCCACTGTTTAATTTGAGTCTTCAACATCCCCCTGGCAGTAATTGGTAGATTAAACATGCAGAAAACTAGAAAGGATAAAGTCAACCTGAGCAAAACTATCAATTGTCTCGTTAGAATTGACATTTATTGAACATTTCAACTAATATCTATAGAATGCACATTCATCTCAAACTAGCATGGAACATTCGCCAAGACAGAAGACAGAACCGATTCTGGGCTCTGAAACATATCTTAACAAATTAAAATAATAAAAATCATACAAAATATGTTTTCTGACCAAAATAAAATTAAACCAGAAATCAATAACAAAGACAGATAAAAATCCCATATATTTGGAAATCAGACAACACACTTTAGAGCAACAAATGAGTCAAAGAAGTCTCAAAATAAAATGTAAATTATTTTGAATTACATGAAATAAAAATGCAACTTATCAACATTTATGGGATGTAGCAAAACCAGTGCTTAGAGGGAAATTTATACCATTAAATTCATACATTAGAAAAGAATAATGACTTAAAATTAGTAACCAGAGTTCCTATTTAGAAAATGAGAGAAAAAAGGAGCAATAAAAGCCTAAAGCCTACAACAAATGTTGGCACGGATGCGGAGAGATAGGAAGACTCATACACTGCTGGTGGGACTGCAAACTAGTACAACCTCTATGGAAAGTAGTATGGAGATACCTCCAAGAGCTACAAGTAGAACTCCCATTTGATCCAGCAATCCCATTACAGGGCATCTACCCAAAGGAAAAAAAGACATTCTACAAAAATGTATCTGCACTAGAATGTTTATAGCAGCACAATTCACAATTGCAAAGATGTGGAAACAACCCAAGTGTCCATTAATACATGACTCCATTAATAAAATGTGGTATATGTATACCATGGAGTATTACTCAGCCACAGAAAACAATGGTGATTTAGCACCTCTTGTATTATCCTGGATGGAGCTGGAGCCCATTCTTCTAAACGAAGTATCACAAGAATGGAAAAACAAGCATCACATGTACTCACCATCAAATTGTTATTAACTGATCAACACTTAAGTGTGCATATGGTAGTAACATTCATTGGGTGTCGGGCTGGTGGGGGGGGGCAGGAGGGGCTGGGTATGTACACACCTAATGGGTGCAGTGTGCACCGTCTGGGGGATGGACACGCTTGAAGCTCTGACTTGGAGGGGGAGGTGGGGGTAAGGGCAATATACGTATCCTAAATATCTATACCCCCATAATATGCTGAAATAAAAACGAAACAAAAAATAGATAATAAAGAAAACAAAACCAAAAAAGTACCAATCGTAGTAGATGCTCTAATATGCCAACCGATTCACAACAATAGAAAACAGAGTTACTCTCCCACCCCCTGGTGGTGTTGATAGAAGATGGCTTTCAGATATTATCCTTCTTTGGGGATATTCTGCACAGAAGAAAACTGCCTTGCCGAGATCATACCTCCTACCCAAAACAATCTGTATTTAATGACTAATCTGTGTGATGTATAATGCCCGGAGCTATTTGACCAAACTGGGTCAACTTTGAAACTCTATCCCAGCTCTGGTGATCCCCATATGGTTGGCTAAGAGCTTCATCATAGCTCACTTTCTCTTTTCTGCCAGATTATACTATCATCCCCTGTCCTCCAAAGATATTAATCTCCGGAGCACTCCCCTATAAATATACTACACTCTAACTTTTGTTTCTTAGACTGCTTTTCCAGAAATTCAGCCTGTGTGAGTTATCGTCAGCAGTGGTCTGAAGCAGGTAATAAGATGGACTTTTGGAGAAACTCATCTGCTATTGCTGTAAATGAAGATGTCTTTATTGGTGGTTGTAGAGGCACAAGGAATCCTTAGTTAAACCTAGTAGCAAAATTGTTAATACTTCAACAAGTTTTGAACTGGAATTCCCTTTCTATACAAAGTGGAATGCATTTGTGGTTTGATGTTACAGGTATTTAAAAAATATGGAGGAAATAATTATTAATACTACATAGACAATAGAATTGAGTGACTCAGACTAAATTTACTTGATGAAAAAAAAGATAAACAAAAGTTGAGAGTTATTAACTCAATCAAAAGCTATGTATAAAAATTGGAAGGCCATCTTGGTAACATAAAAAAAGGCTCTCATCTATGTAGTAGAAGGACATGTCCGATGAAATTCAAAAGATGCTAAACTCCCAAGGAAGGGAGATGAGTAATGGCTAGATCAAGGCCTTAGTTGGGAAAAAAAATGGAATCCTAAATTGGGACATTTAGATTAATGCACTTCAAAACCTTGAAGGCTCATGTTTCCCTGGAACTTCAGAGTTTTTCAAATTTCTCAACCAATTCATTAGAATTAATGCTATCGGCTCACTTTCAGGTTATGCAGCTACTTTTCCCTTAAATGATTGCACCTAATCCACCTCCCATCCTGACTACTAAGCCAGTAAGAAAAGTTACAAAATCACCCATCCAAGGACCTTCTAAGCTTACTAAGGGAGGCAGATAACCTTTTCCCAATGTAGCTATAGGAACCAGACATGTGTAAGCAGATGCTAGGGGATTAAATACAGCTCAAGGGAAATCGGAGCATAAACTTGGGTAAGAGTGTTTTTCAATATGAAAGTATATACACTATAATAGTGAGTGGAAATCCCTGAAACTGTACCTCCCTACTACTGGCCAATTGATATCATATTCCAGGGGAAATGGCAAGAATTAGTGCTGCCCATAAAGCCCTAAAGAATACTGGGAAAATGGCTCACTTCATTTGTTCATTTACGTTATCAGTTTGCTCCTACAAAAATTACGCTGATCCTGAAGCATGACAGTGACCACAGACTCAAGTAGGAAGCAGCACTGATTACAACCTCCATGCCAGATGTGGTATCTTTGCTAGAGCAGAGTAACACCTCCTCAGGTATGGTATGTGGCTAGTGACAAGATGAATGATTCTTTCCCATGGTGTTAGAAAAGAGGATCAGAAATCCTTCACATTCACTTGAAGTGAAGGACAGTGTATATTCCAAAATTTTGCCTCAAGCTATATTAATCTTCTTTCCCTCTCTTGTAATACAATCTGACAAGATCTGGACATTTGAAGCACTTCACCTAAAGTCAAACCGGTCTGCTATATCAATGACATAAGGCAGAGCAAAGAGACTAGCATATTAGAAGTCTTGGTAAGACACAAGGATTGCAGACATCTGGCTATAAACTTTATAAAATGCTGTGATTTGAATATATCCCCCAGAGTTCATGAATTGGAAACTTGATATCCATTGAGATGGTGTTGGGAGGTGGGGCCTAATGGGAGGTACCTTTGGTCATAAGGGCCCTGCCTTCATGATCAGATTAATGCTGTTATTGCAGGAGTGGCTTTCTTATCACAGGTTTTGTTATTGTAGTGGATTTTTTATAAAAGAACAAGTTCAGTCACCTCTTGTGCGTGCACACTCTCTCTCTTTCTGTTTCTCTCTCTCATCCTCCCTTTGCCTTTCTACCTACCCTCATGGGATGACACAGCAAAAATGCCCTGCCCAGATGCTGGCCCCTCATTTGTGAACTTCCTAGCCTTCAAAACTGTGGGCCAATAAATTCGTGTTCATTTTAAATTACCCAGTTGGTGGTATTCTGGTATAGTGGCACAAAATGGACTAAAACACAAATATTCGAAGGCTCGGCACAGCAGAAAAATTTTAGAAATTGAATAGTCTGAGGCATTCCTGTATATCCCTTCTATAGTAAAGAAAAAATAATTGCATTTTGCACCTTCTACCCTAAAGCACTAAGGGAAAAACATTGTCTGGTAGGATTATTTTTGTTATGGAGGTAGCATATTGCACACCTGGTAACACGAGGCCAGAAAATATACCAATTAGTATGTATGGAAGTTTTTCATGTTTAAGTGGGGTGCAGAGAAGGAATTTTGATTTTTTCTGACCTTCCAAATTTTAAAGTCACATAGGCCTAGCACGACCAATTATAAAATGAAAGCAGCATTTCAGGATCAGAGGGTATAAGCAAGCTGTTCAAACAGGTAGTACAAAATCGTATATCATACTACACTGTTGCTCGGGTATCTCTTCCTCGACTCACACCTGCATGGGGGATACTTTATGACTCTGAAATAGGAAAGAAAAGCACAAACTTGGTTATTGGATAGGTCAGTTCAGTATGTGGGTACAGGCCAAATATGCACAGGCCATTAACTACAGTTTCACTCAGAGAGGTCTTAAAAGACATTGGTAAGGAAAAACCCATCCAATGGGCAGAACTTTGTCTTGTACACCTATTCATCCACTCTGTGTGGCAAGAGAAATAATTCAAGTTAGAGTACATATGGATTTATTAGCAAATCAAGGTAAAGAAAATACAAGGTAGAGGAATGTGATTGAACATATGATACTAAGTATAATATATGATAAACATTTTATTACATGATAACATTCACTATTTATCTCAAATTTAAAAAAATCATATGGTACAATGTTTCCCATAGGTAGACTATCTTGCTCCTAGAAACAGGAGCTGAAAGCAGGAGTGATTCCACTTACCCTCACTGCCAATGACTCATTTGGACAACGTATGCTTCCTATCTAGGCTCCGTGAGTACAGAAGTCATGATTATCAAAGAGAGAACACATCCACCAAAAGCACTACAAGAATCCCCTTGTATTATTAATATCAGTCACAGCTGCCACCTGAGCACTTTGGGATCTTTATACAGAGCATCGGCAGAGAAGAAGAGTCACCATGTTGGTATCAGCAATTTGGGTGATGGAGGGGCAATTGGAAGTAGGGTTCTATTACACAGAGGAAACAGAAGAAGTAGGTTTGGCATATAGATAATCCACTTGTGGGCTTCTTGGTCTCCCTTGCCCAGTTAACATTAAGTGAACCAGTGTAGGCACCCTGCTGAGAAGGACATTGTGATCAAGGGCACAGATCATTAGAGGAGCATTTGAATCACACTGCTAGGAATGTCATTAAGACCAGCAGAGGTGCTAGCTATGGATGAGGGGCATCTAGAATCAATAGTAAATAAGAAAGGAGATAAATATAATTCATAGTCTTCTGAGCAGTCACAGTAGCTGGGACTGTAGCTCATCCCACTTATCTAACTTTTCTAAGGTTCCTTCAGGAAGAGAAGCACTCCGGAAGCCTATAGGAGCTGCTTCTAAATCCTATAGAAGGAAGTGGATCTGAGCAACACAAGAGTAGTCTATGTTGGAACCTGTGATGTCCTGTCCTGAAAAAAGCCAGCACAAAGTTGAAGGGATGATGCACATAAGGCACAAAATCTCAGGAGCTATTTCCTCTCAAGGTGATACAGGTGAGTGACTCCTTGAATTTTGTTCCTTAGGCACCTCACTCACCTCACTCTAGTGCCTGCCCTGCTGCAAAACCATCTTCAGGAATGGGAGACTTATTCTTCCCAATACTGGGACTGCTGCCAGAACATAATCTTCATCTGTCAACCCTCCTTAGGAAGGGCTTTGGCTGAAGAAGACCTAAAGTCACAACTCCTACCAGTGGCAGCCCATAACCAAAAACTGCTGATGAATTCAGAACTGTAAATGTCTTCTCACCTTCTCCCATCTCAGGACAACTCGGTTGGGCCATGTCAGCACCAATGCTTTCTGTGAGGTGTCGAACACCTTCACTGGGACTGCAGCACAGCTCAGCTTTCACCTCTGCCTAATCTTGTTTCCTTCCTCTATGCATAGGTGTTCATCCAAAGAGAACTCCTTAATGACCTCCCTGTTCATTAATCTTTATATCAGAGCCTGTTTCTTGCAGAAAATCAACCTGTGATATGTAAAATAAATAATAAATAGCTTATCTTATTCTTTTAATAGTTTTCAGGGAAACATTATCACTCATCAAAGCATTGCACATACTGGATCCACTCAATTTTACTCACTGTAATTTTTTCTCAAAGTTGAATTGAATATCCCCATATAATTTTTCTTTTTTTTTTCTTTGCTTTCCTTTCCTTGTTTTCCTTCCCTTTGTTTTCCTTGCCTTCCATTCCCTTCTTTCCCCCTCACTTTTCCTGGTCTCCCCACCCCATTTCCTCCCCCCCTCTTTCTTTTTTCTTTTTCTGAAGGTGACCACACAATTATAGGCAGTTCTCAGATCAGAATAGGTGCTTTATAAGTCTAACTATAATGCTATAGCAGGTAAAATCTGCCTTGCTCTAGTTCCTGGACATGCTCAGGAGCAAGATTAAGTTTAAGAAATATTTCCTTTGCATGTCTAGGTTACAACTTGAACGTCTGTAAGGACATATGTGCTGATTCATGAAAATCCTCCTTATTAAAAAAATTCCTCTCTTATGCTCATATATATGTGTCAATGATCTCTTGACCTCTTTCTCATATAATTCCTATGTACGATCTTTCCAGGATTCATGTACAGACAACATAAATATTGCCTAAAGTGGAATAACTAGATGTAATTAAATTGACACTCTCCCCAGGGCCAAAGTAGTTAAACAAAGATTCTCCCTCCAGACTGAATAATTAAGAACCTTTGGGCTATGCAAGCTTAGAGACACAGCCATGGCTTGGGGCAGATTTATTGCTAGAGTTCTCATACTTTGGCCAGAATCATTTGTTCAAATGCTTACAGCACAGCATCACAGTCCATCTGATTCCTATTCTCCTTGCTAAAAATTCTTCCTGTGGACAGTAGTAAAAGTTTAATGGATTATGTCTGAGTGATGAAATGTGGTTGGATGCATTCAAATAAAGCCTCTATTAATATTCTAATGAATTGGACCTATGTGTTTCTGTGTGCTTTTAAATGGAGGCACTCATAAAAATATATATTTATAGTCTGGATTGTAGTTGATTTTTCCAAAATGGTTTAATTATTTTTTTGAATTTGTTTTTTTATTTTAGCATATTATGGGGGTACAGATGTTAGGTTACGTATTTTGCCCTTGCCCCCCTTCTGCCCCAAGTCCGAGTTTCAAGCGTGTCCATCTCTTGGATGGTGCGCATTGCACTCTTTGTGTATGCATATACGCGTCCCCTCCTCCCCCTCCCCCCTCGCCCCTGCCCAACATCCAATAGATGTTATTCTTATATGTACACTTATGTGTTGATCAGTTAATACCAATTTGATGGTGAATACATGTGGTGCTTGCTTTCCCATTCTTGGGATACTTCACTTAGTAGAATGGGTTCCAGCTCTATCCAGGAGTATACAAGAAGTGTTATATCATCATTGTTTCTTAAAGCTGAATAGTACTCCATGGTATACATATACCACATTTTATTAATCCACTCATGTATTGATGGACATTTGGGTTGTTTCCACATCTTTGCAATTGTGAATTGTGCTACTATAAACATTCGGGTGCGCGTGTCTTCCTTATAGAGTATCATTTGTTTTTTGGGGGTAGATGCCCAGTAATGGGATTGCTGGATCGAATGGTACTTCTAATTGTATCTCTTTAAGGTATCTCCATATTGCTTTCCACAGAGGTTGCACTAGTTTGCAGTCCCACCAGCAGTGTATGAGTGTTCTTGTCTCTTCGCGTCCACGCCAACATTTATTATTTTGGGACTTTTTGATAAAGGCCAGTCTCACTAGAGATAAGTGATATCTCATTGTGGTTTTGATTTGCATTTCCCTGATGATTAGAGATGTTGAGCTTTTTTTCATATGTTTTTTGGCCATTATTCTGTCTTCTTTTGAAAAGTTTCTATTCATGTCCTTTGCCCATTTTTTGATAGGGTTGTTTGATTTTTTTCTTGGTGATTGTCCTGACCTCTAAGTAAATTCTAGTTATCAGCCCTTTATCAGATTTGTAGGATGCAAAAATTTTCTCCCATTCTGTAGGTTGTCTGTTTGCTCTTGTGACAGTTTCTTTGGCTGTGCAAAAGCTTTTTAATTTGATCAGGTCCCATTTATTTATTTTGGTTGTTGCCGTGATTGCCTTTGGGGTCTTATTCATAAATTCTTTGCCTAGGCCAATGTCTAGAAGAGTATTTCCAACATCTTCCTCTAGAATTCTAATAGTTTCACTCCTTAGGTTTAAATCTGTTACCCAGCATGAGTTCATTTTTGTGAGAGGTGAAAGGTGTGGATGCAGATTCAGTCTCCTACATGTGGCTATCCAGTTTTCCCAGCACCATTTATTAAATAAGGATTCTTTTCCCC
This sequence comes from Indri indri, assembly GCA_004363605.1. Taxonomy (NCBI): domain Eukaryota; kingdom Metazoa; phylum Chordata; class Mammalia; order Primates; family Indriidae; genus Indri; species Indri indri. Next base: position 28,381 of record RJWJ010019022.1, read on the forward strand.
AGTATATGTTTTTGTCTGCTTTGTCAAAGATTAGGTGGCTATATGAGGATGGTTTTATATCTGGGTTCTCAGTTCTGTTCCACTGGTCAATGACTCTATTTTTGTGCCAGTACCAAGCTGTTTTGGTTACTACAGCCTTATAATAAAGTTTGAAATCTGGTAAGTTGATACCTCCCATTTTGTTTTTATTGCCTAGAATTGTTTTTGCTATGTGGGGTCTTCTCTCTTTCCATACAAAGCATAGAATTAATTTTTCTACATCCGCAAAGAATGATGTTGGTATTTTAATAGGGATTGCATTGAATCTGTAGATCACTTTCGATAGTATAGATATCTTAACAATGTTGATTCTGCTGACCCACGAACATCGTATGGTTTTCCACCTGTTTATGTCCTGTGCTATTTCCTTCCTCAATGTTTCATAGTTCTCCCTGTAGAGGTCTTTTACCTCCTTAGTTAAATATATTCCTAGATACTTTGTTTTCTTTGTTGCTATTGTGAAGGGAATTGAGTGTTTGAGTTAGTTCTCAGTGTGACTGCTATTGGTGTATATGAAAGCCTCTGATTTGTGTGTATTGATTTTATATCCTGAGAATTTACTGAATTCATTTATCAATTCCAGGAGCCTCTTGGTTGAATCTTTGGGGTTTTCTAGATATAATATCATGTCATCAGCAAATAGTGAGAGTTTGATCTCTTCTGTTCCCATTTGTATGCCTTTAATTCCGCTCTCTTGCCTGATTGCTGTGGCCAGGACTTCCAGCACTATGTTAAATAGAAGTGGAGATAGTGGGCAACCCTGTCTGGTTCCAGTTCTAAGTGGGAATGCTTTCAATTTTTCCCCATTCAGTATGATGTTGGCTGTGGGTTTGTCACAAATGGCTTGTATCATTTTTAGGTAAGCCCCATCTATGCCTATTTTATTAAGCGTTCTTATCATAAAAGGGTGTTGAATTTTGTCAAATGCTTTTTCTGCGTCTATTGAGAGAATCATATGGTTTTTGTTTTTGCTTCTGCTTATGTGGTGAATAACGTTTATGGATTTGCGTATGTTGAACCATCCCTGCATCTCTGGAATGAAGCCCACTTGGTCATGATGGATTATTATCTTAATAAGCTCCCAGATTCGGTTAGCTAGAATTTTGTTGAGAATTTTTGCATCTATATTCACAAGGGATATTGTTCTGTAGTTTTCCTTTTTTGTTGCGTCCTTTCCTGGTTTTGGTATCAGGGTTATGTTGGCTTCATAAAATGTGTTGGGGAAGAATTCATCCTTCTCAATGCTGTGGAACAATTTCTGCAGGGTAGGCACTAGTTCTTCTTTGTAGGTGTGGTAAAATTCAGGAGTGAAACCATCTGATCTGGGACTTTTCTTTTTTGGAATGTTTTTATTGCTGTTTCAATTTCGGTCCTTGATATTGGTCTGTTCAGGAATTCTATTTTTTCCTGGTTGAGCCTAGGGAGGCTGTGTGTTTCTAAAAATTGGTCCATTTCCTCCACATTTTCCAGTTTGTGTGCATAAAGGTTTTTGTAATATTCATAAATTATATCTTGAATCTCCACGGCATCAGTTGTGACTTCTCCCTTTTTGTTCCTGATGGAGCTTATCATGGATTTGTCCTTTCTGTTTTTCGTTAGTTTAGCCAAAGGTGTATTAATTTTGTTTATTTTTTCAAAGAACCAACTTTTTGTTTTATTAGTCTTCTGTATAGTTTCCCTGTTGTCAATTTCATTTAGTTCTGATTTGATCTTATTAATTTCCCTTCTTCTGCAGGGTTTGGGGTTGGTCTGTTCTTCTTTTTCGAGTTCTTTGAGTCAGTTCATTAGGTTGTCTATCTGTGATCTTTTTGACTTTTGGATATAGGCATTTATGGAAATAAACTTTCCTCTCAGGACTGCTTTGGCTGTGTCCCACAGATTTTGATAACTTGTGTCACCTTTGTCATTTAGTTCAAAGAATCTTTTGATTTCCCTCTTTAATTCCTCGTTTATGAAGGAATTGTTCAGCAGAAAGTTGTTTAATTTCCATGACTTTGTGTAGAGATGAGAGTTTCTGTTGAGGTTGACTTCTGTTTTTATTCCACTGTGATCTGAGAAGATGCATGGTATGATTTCTATTTTTGTAAATTTTTTGAGACATGCTTTGTGTCCTATAATATGATCAATCTTAGAGAATGTCTCATGAGCTGATGAGAAGAATGTGTATTCAGTGGTTTTTGGGTAGAATGTCCTGTAAATGTCAGTCAAGCCCATTTGTTCTAGAGTTCTGTTTAAGTCCATTATTTCTTTGTTAATTTTCTGTTTGGAGGATCTGTCCTGTGCTGTCAGTGGGGTGTTGAAGTCTCCGACTATTATGGTGTTGCTGTCTATCAATTTGTTTAGATCAAGTAGAGTTTGCT
>RJWJ010019023.1:0-30823 GCA_004363605.1 Indri indri
TCTCTCTCTCTCTCTCTCTGGTGAGAAATAAATAAGATGGGGAGGATGATTGGAACAGAGTAGTAAGAATTCCACACATGATGTCTGCCTTTGTCCTATGGCCACACTGCACGGCCTCTTCTCAAGCATTTCTTGTCTTCATCTTGTTCATGGCTCATGTCTCGTTCATGTGATCTCTTCCTAAGAGAAAACCCACTGTCTTTTATCTCCCCATCTCCAGGAGTTAACATAGAACCCAGTGAAACATCCTTAAAGTCTATTAAATGAATAAGTGAATTAATGAACAAAAAACAATTATGAGAAGTAAAATAGGTATTTGCCACTGATGTGTTGGCTCCTGGGTTTTTGTTGCTGTTTCAAACAGAAAGCCTGAGAAAGGCTTCCTTATTGAGAATTCAACAACATTAGCCATCACATTTCCTGTCTATATCTCAGGGCTGGGGCAGAGGTTTACGGAAGAAATGTTGATTATGTGAAGAACCTGCAGGTAAAAACGGGGTGGCAAGAAAAGACTGAGTTCATTTCCATCCACTGCTAATGCCTGCTCCGAGGTGAAGATTCTTAACAAGAGATACTCAGCTGCAGCAAGAGAGTGGTTAAGCATGTGATTCCACAGGAGGTGTCCTAATACATAACTGTTGGAAATATGAGCTCCGAGAAGATGGAAAGTTTTCATTGTAAGGGCCCATGTTATCACTGCAGTCAAGTGGAGGGGCATTGAGGAAATGCATAACATTAGTGAATATCATGTAAATTGATCCGAAAATTACAGGTAGTTACACTATCTCCAATGAAATGATTCAGGCTAATTTGAGCAAATGTTTCCTTTCTCCATTAACAGCTTTGATGCTCTGAGCAATGGAGAAGTTACAGAAGCTGAAGAAACAAACTAGGCTTTGCGTGCTCACCTGCTCCTAGAAGAGTGCCTTAAAGACTTCAGTTTGCCACAAACAAGCAAATTCTGCTGCACCCTGGTGAGTTCTTCTGTCTCCGTCCTCCCTCCTCTTCTTGACATCTAGCGTGGCATATAACATCTGGAACGTCCTGCAGCTTTACATCCGTATTTTTTTCTTAAATGAAGCTAATAGCTAGTTGGAATGTTGTATTTATTGGCTGATAAACCTTAACTACTCTTCTTTTGTTTTAATGAGCATGTCTGTGAGTGTGCTCTTATGTTTCTGTGTGTATACATGCACTGTAATACATGAAAGAAAATCTTTATTTATTTATGTATTTATTTTATTTTCCTTTTAGAGATGAGGGTCTCACTATGTTGTCCAGGCTGGTCTTGAACTCCTGGCCTCAAATGAGCCTCCCACCTTGGCCTCCCAAATTGCTGGGATTACAGGTGTGAGCCACCATGCATGGCTTACAAAGGCATTGTTTTTCACTTCTCCACAATAGTTATCATCCACTCAGTATATTGTGTTCCTCCTAAAAGTGACTCAGCGTAGGCTACTGAGCTAACAGAAAACCAAAGAACACAGATGTGTAACAATTTCTCCTTTTTCTCCCTTTTTTTAAATTTGCAGCAAGTTGACAAAAGACTGAATTGCAGCATTTCCCCTGGCTTCATCACTCATCTTAAATAAATCACTCCTCTGGGACTCTTAGTTTTGCCACCTGTATACGGGGAATCACACTTACAAATGCTTAGCATTGGGCAAGGTCTGCAAACAGAAAGCAACCATATGAAAACAGGATGCAGAATTTACAATCTTATTTTTATTCTTATCACTGTATTTGATTTATTCTAGGAATTTTGATAATTATACTCTTCAATCATTTGTAAAACTGTCAGTAATTTGCATCCTGGTTGGGCCAGGAGATTGCAAAATTGAATATTCATACAAGTGCAAATCATTTTCATTTCTGCTTCTCTGTAGACCTGGAGCAAATGAACTTTAGTTTAAATTTTCATCAGCACAGATACTAGGTAGCCACTCTTGCTCATTTGTAGAAGAGCCACCTACCACATTGCATTTCAATTTATAGTTGATATATGTTTAACACCTTTTACAAAATATTAGTATTTCCTAATATCCTTCTGAAGATCTGTTTATATGATTTACAATGGTTTTCCCAGGAGATCATACAATCTGTTAACTTGCATTTATTAAGCACCTGTTCAGTGCCCAGTACTGGATTGGATGCTTGGGAGGCTACTAAAGAAATAGTAAAGAATCTCTGTTGACCAAGAGACCAAAATTCACCTGTATTAGTTTGGTGATCCCAACCAGACTGCAACTTATTGTATCTATATCAATAGATGTCTTAGAAGAAGAAGATACTATGCACTGGAGTAGTTGGAGAAAACTGTATGAAAATGATGGGCCAAACTGGTAAGGGACAATAGAAGAAACATCCAGAGGGATTATGCAGGCACCACGTAAGGTTGTGCAGGCTGTATGCTGCCCAACTTTTGGGAATAGTATTCACAAAATAAATAGTGTTCCCTAGAGTTGTGCAGTGTACAACTTGCCCAACTGTGTATCATGGCTCTGATAAAGAGAATAACTGAATGTGAGTGGGAAGCTGCTGGGGACAGGGGTGAAGAGCTTGAATTGTGGTTTCATATGATTCACATCTCTGCCATTTTGCAGCTGTGGGACCTTGTGAAAATTTCTTACCTTCTTTTAATCTTAATTTCTCACCAGAAAAATCAGATTTATAAAGTAGTTCCTCACTCATTTGATTGATGTGAGGATTGAAGAAGATAATGACAGTTAAAAATTCAGTACACAACTGGTCAAAGTAGTAAATTTTAGTTTTTGGTTACTGTTACTACATTTTTTAAAAATTAAAATCCTGGGAGAGTCATTTTGGATTCTAGACTGGCATGTAAGAAGCTTGGAAGTTGTCACTTCCTCCTAACAATAAGTAAAGAGTTAAGCAGACTGAAACATCAACAACTTTTCTTAGGTCTCTCAGAGAAGTGAAGTCACAGGGCAAACTGCTGCCTCAAAATTAAATATGCAAATGCAGAGAATTACAATTTTACTGCAGCAGAAACCTATAAGTAGCAACCTCTGTGGGAACCCGTGCGAGGGGAAGGAAACCTGAGCAATAGTTGATAAATTACTGAAGGCTCAGCATGGACTAGTCAGAGAGTTAAAAACTCCAGAGGAACCCAGTCATGGGGGTAGGGGGTGCCCACTTATTTGTGAATTTTACCTCCAGGAGTTCACCAAGACGTAAAAGTTCTCACAGTGAATACTGCGGAAAAAAATCTTCTCGTGCTTCCTGTAGGGGCAATAGAAAAGAAACGATTTTGAAATAGTCCATAATATTCTGTTTTTCTTAGAAAAGTCTGCCCTCAGGGGGAACTCTTTCACCAGAGCCTGACATGGGAAGGGGAATGCTCACCTCCACTTGGCTCTTGCTTTCCATGTGGAGGAAGGAAAATACTCAACCCCCGCCCACTACAGCCTCCCACTCAGAAGAAGAGCAATACCCAACTCTAGCCCACTGTGACCATCCCATTCCATTGGAGGAGGTGAGGGGACCGAGAAGTATGTTTCAAGTTCACAATCCAGAGGTTCAGACTCACTGAAAGACTGAGACCTAATATGAAACTATAGAACACCTCCCTCCCCCACAACTTACACCTCTATTTGTATTAATTACTAAAGGTCTATTTGTATTAATTCCTTTTACTCAGTGCATAATGTCCAGCTATCAAGAAAAATTTGTAAGACATACGGACGCAAAAACAAACAAACAAACAAACAAACAAACAAAAAAAAAAAACCCAAAAAACAAAACTAAACAAAAAACGAAACAAAGTCTGGAGAGAGATAACAAGCATCAAAATCAGACACAGATATGATAGGATTGTTGGAATTATCAGACCGGGAATTTAAAATTGCTATAATTAATATGCTCAGAGCTCTAATGGGTAAAATGAACAGATGGACAGTGTAAGCAAAGGCTTGGAAATCCTGCAAAAGAGCCAAAAGGAAATGCCAGACAACAAAAATAGTGTGACAGAAAGGAAGAACGCTTTTGATGGTCTTATTAGTAGACTGGCCATGGCTGCATCAAGAATCTCTGACCTTGAGGATACCTCAATAGAAACCTCTAAAACAAAATCAAAGAAAAAAAAACTGAAAAAAAAAAAAAATAGAACACACAACAGAACCCAATATCCAAGAATTTTGGGACAACTACAGAAAGGACACCATCCATGCAATGAGAATAGCAGAAAAGGAAGAAGAGAGGAAAGGGGCAGACAAAATATTTGAAACAATAGTGACTGAGAATTTCCCCAAACTGATGTCCAGTGACCTGTGGTTTGGTAACCACAGATCCAGGAAGCACAGAGAGCATCAAGGATGCCAGAAAAATGACACCTGGGCATATCGTTTTCAAGTTCCAGAAAATCAAAGACAAAGAAAAAACCCTGAAAAAAGCCAGAGGGAAAAAAATAACACTTTACCTATAGTGACCAAAGGTAAGAATTACATCTGACTCCTCAGAAACCATGCAAGTAAGAAGAGAGTGGAATGAAATATTTAAAGTGTTGAGAGAAATGAAACCCCACCAACCTGGAATTCTGTACCTGTGAAATTATCCTTCAAAAGGGAAGGAGAAATTAAGAATTAAATTTTCTTAAACAAATAAAAATTGATGGAAATTGTTTGCCCATACGAAATGTTTAAAAAATGAAGTTCTCTAGAGAGAAAGAAAATGATGCAAATTAGAAACACAGATCTACAAAAGAAAGGAAGAGCGTTAGAGAAGAATAAGTGAAAGTAAAATAAACTTTTATCTTTCTTGTTCTTAAGTGATCCAGCAGATAGCAGTTTGTTCAAATTAACACTAGAAATAGTACATTTTAGTATGTATACATACTTATACGTGCTTGTCTATCAGTAAAATGAATGATAGCAATAACACAAGAGAGAGACCTAAAAAATTCTAATTCTAAAATATGTGGAGATTAAACAGCATGCTAAACACATGTGTTGAAGAAGAAATCACAAGAGAAATAAAAAAAATTGACTAAATAAAAATACAACTTATTAAAATTTGTGGGATGCAGAGAAAGCAGAGCTTAAAGTGGAATTTATAGCTTTGGATGCGTACATTATTAGAAAAGAAGAAGAATCTAAAATCGGTCATCCAAGTTTCCACCTTGGGAATCTAGAAAAAGAAAAGCAAATTAAAACTAAAGTAAGCAGAAGAAAAGAAGAATTAAAATTATATCAGAAATCAATGAAATTGAAAGCAGCAAATCAATTGAGAAAAATCAATGAAACCAAGAGCTAGTTCTTTGAAAAGATCAATAAAATTGGTAAGCCTCAAACCAGGCTAAAAAAAAAAAAAAGAGAGAGAGAGAAAACACAAATTCCTGATATCAGAAATGAAAGAGGGACATCACTTCAGATCCCATGAAAATTAAAAGAACAATGTAGAAATATTATGAACAATCCTATGCCTGCAAATTTGATAACATAAATAAAATGGTCCAATTCCTTAAAAGATACACTTGGCCAAAACTCACAGAAGAAGAAATAGACAATCTGAATAGGCCTATATCTACTAAAGAAATTGAATCAATAATTAATAACATTATAAAACAGAGCACGAGGCCCACATGGGTTCACTGGTGAATTCTACCAAATATTTAAGGAAGAAAATATCCCAATCCTATACAATTTCTTTGAGAAAATAAGAGCAGAAGGAATACTTCTTAGCCCATTCTATAAAGCTAAACATTACCCTAGTACCAAAACCAGACAAAGAAATTACAAGAAAACAAAGCCACAGACCAATGTCTCTCATGATTATAGATGCAAAAATTCTTAACAAAATATTGTCCAATCAAGCGAACAATGCATAAAAAGAATTGTACATCACAACCGAGTGGGATTTGTCCCAGATACATACCATTTCGCCACTAATAAATCAACTGATGTAATCCATCACATCGACAACCTAAAGAAGAAAGCTCACGTGATCATATCCATAGATACAGACAAAGCATTTGACAAAATCCAACACCCATTCATGATTTAAAAAAAAAAAAAATCTCAGTAAACTAGGAATAGAAGAGAACTTCTTAAAAACCCAATCGAAATCTAAGCAAGTTATTTTGTGGATATCGGCAGACTGATTCTAAAGATTATATGGAGAGGCAGGAGACCCAGAATAGCCAACACAAAGTTGAAGAAGAACAAAGCTGGAAAACTGATACTACCCAACTTCGAGACTTACAGTCATCATGACAGTGCAGTATTGGTAAAAGAATAGACAAAGCAATGGAGCAGAATAAAGAACCAAGAGATAGAGCCACGTAAATATACTCAACTGATCTTTGACAACGAGCAAAGGCAATGCAATGGAGAAAAGATAGTCTTTTCAATAAATGGTGTTGAAACAATTAGACATTCATATGCAAAAAAAATTAACGTAGACACAAACCTTACACCGTTCACAAAAAAATCACTTAAGATGGATCACATTGCTTGATGACTTGTGATAAAGAAAAAAGAATGGATCACAGATATAAATGTAAATCACAAACCTCTTGAACTTTTAGAAGATAACATAGGAGAAAAATCTAGATGACGTTGGGTTTGTGGATGACTTTTTAGAAAAAAACACCAAAGGCACAATCTATTAAAGAAATAATTTATAAGCTGGGCTTAATCAAAATTAAAAATTTCAGCTCTGCAAAAGACATCAAGATAATAAAAAGACAAGCCACAGAGTGGGAGAAAATACTTACAGCAGACATATATGATAAAGGACTGTTATTCAAAATACTAAAGAAAAAAACTCCTAAAATTCAAAAATTAGAAAAAAACACAATAAATGGGCCAAAGACCTTAATAAATATTTCAACAAAGAAGATACACAGATGGCAAATAAGCATATGAAAAGATGCTCTACATCATATGTCGCTAGGGAAATGACAACACAACGAGATACTGCTACACACCCATTAAAAAGCCCAAAATCCAGAACACTGAGAACAAACCAAATGCTTGTGAGGATATGGAGCAACAGGAACTCTCATTCATCGTTGGTGGGAATGAGACATGGTACAGCGACTTTGGATCTCCCAACCTGATGTTAACTTGCTAGAAATTCACACAATGACTAAAAAAGTATATGAATGCCTGCAGCACCTATCTTTTTTTTTTTTTTTTTTGAGGAGTGTGTGTGTGTGTGTGTGTGTGTGTGTGTGTGTTGGGCATAACGGCAAGGAAAATGGGAATATGAAACTATCAATAGAGAAGCTTATAGATTTGGTATAATGATGTATGATCCTTACTCCAGCTTACTGCTTGCTTAAAAGGAGCTAACCATTTTAAAGAATATGATTTATTAGTTTATAAAAGCTTTTTTTTTTTTTTAATTCAGGATATCATGTGGGTACAAACATTTTAGTTAAATGTAATGTGTTTGCCTTGCCCAAGCCAGGGCTACAAGCGTGTCCTTCCCCATACGGTGTGCTCTGTTTATAAAACCTTTTAATCAAACATATACGAATACTATAGACATTGGAAAAATAAGATTATGGCATTTTCTTTTTTTTCTTTTAATATATTATTTCATTTCTTCTTCGTCCATTTCTCATGCATCTGTTTTGCATTGCTTTCACCACAGTGTATATACTAATTTGCGTCTTCCTTCCTCACTAATAATGTAAGTATTTTTCATGTTGCTAAATCATTTTGATTACCAAACATTTTGATCTCTATATAGTACTGTAAGACTGAATCTAAACATTTGTGAAATCTCCACCCTAGGACTGGAGTCTAGTGGTTTCCAGTTTTTTACTGTTATAAATACTGTCTGATGGTCCTCTGAGTGCATAATGTCTTTCCCCCATTTCGTTTTCTTTTCTTTTGAAGAGATTTACAGAATGGAATTACTGGTTAAAGGATATGAATATTTACATTTTGTGGGGACCTATTTTGAGGGAAGAAATAGATGTTTAGCTTTTCTAAATTCTCACTTTCCCAGGTTCTATCGATAATGCTTTTTCTAAAAGACGTAGCACATCACTGCTGATGCAGAAGTTGACGAACACGAACACTTTTTAACCCGTACAGCCGGCATAATTCCAACAGGGGTCTGAATCATCCCACTTCTTAAATAGAAGTGGAGACTAAATTACAGCTAAAGCCAAACATGTTCTGAATTTTACTTCTCTTGCTTCCAGATGTAGAGAGGAAAAATTCACCTTCTGGAGGAGACTGACAGTAGCTTAGTAGCTCAGAATAGATACGGTGTTGGGGAGAGGGTGGGGATTTTGCAAGCCGCTCACCTATTTCCAGAGCGGTGCAAGAGAGGCCCCCAAATTGAACCAACTGGGTGCACGAAAAACGGCTTAAATATTAAGCAGCTACCTCCTGTCATTCGGGTCTGAGTGGGTGAAGAAAATACATAAATAAAAATTAAATAAAAGGGCTAAAAATAAAAAATCGCATGAAGCGAATGAAACGGGAACTTTGAATACAAATACAATTATATGTCTTTGGGTGAAATCCATAACCAGTTTTCGGCAATACCCACCTGACTCGCTCATTGAATTGCGAAATGAGAGAATATAAATCGGAGTTGACAACGAGGTCTTATTTCCCTCTTTAGAGGTTTGGACTGAATAATAAATCACACGGATTCAGCATCATGGACCTCTTAGGATTCACTCCATCCCCTTTGTTGGTGCCTACAAACAGTAATTCCTACTATGGGATACATGCAGAAAGCAAACCTCCCTTCCTCTTGCGGTCACTCCCGTTCTAATTAAGTAGATCAGCAAGGATGGAGATTTGCTTACTCTAGCCAGCAGGCAGAAAATTGGCTAGTCGTCTGAAAAATATCCAGGATTCGGTCCTCTCTGAACGTCGCTATTAAATTACTTTTTTAAAACACAATTTTCTAATTTTAAATATTACATATAATGCGTGTGGTGTGTCTGCCTGTTAAAAATTCAAGCACTCAGATACATACAGAGCAATAACTGATGGCTTTATTTCATTCTCCCCTCCAGTCACCCGAAGGGTCCCAGAATTAACTTCATTAACATAATTAGCCACAGAAACATTTGATGTCTATCTCTCCATACTTTTCCTATACATTTACATATATGTATATATGTTATATATATATACACACACAAACACATACAAATATAATTTAATATTTTCAAATAAATAGTATTATACTGTACACATTATAAGTATTTTAGATGTTTTATGACTTCTTTTAATAATATGTTTTGGAATATTTCTCTGTCACTATACATATATTAATGTATGTATATATATTAATATATGGCTACCTCATTCTATTTAAATGTTACAAAGCATTCCATTTATACCTATACAATAATTTACTCAATACTTTATTTTTGAAGAACACTTGGATGGTTTCTAGAATTTAACTTGAAGAAACAATGCTATAGTAAAACACACACGTGTGTATCTGTGTGTGTATTTGTAAACATATCATTAAGATAGATTTCGATTGATTTGAAGAAGTAAAATAACCATGGCAATTAGATTTTAACATTTAAAATTTTGATAAACCATGCCAAATTGTTCTTCCAGAGTATAGCATAATAACATTTTTCTCACACACTTGCCAATACTGGATATTATAAATGCCTTTGCTAAATTATAATTGAAAAATGTAGCCTTTTGTCATTTATGCTGTATTCCTAAATACTAGTGAGACTGAATATCTTTTTAAGTGTTTCTTGCCCAAATTACATTTCTTTTTTGTGAATTTCTATTCTATCCTTTCCTAGCTTTTTTTTCTTTTTTCTTAGTTTGTCTTTTTATTGATTTTGGGGAAAATATACATATATTTATTTATATATTATATACTTATATATATTTACAAATGTATTTTGGGGGGGAAAGTTCAAAAGTATTTGTCTAAGGTTTTTTGTTGACTCTGACATACTAGGAAGAGAATGGGAGGAGTAGGGAATGAGGTGAAAACATATATTATTCTCTTTTTACCAATGTTGGTGTTTAGAGATGGCTGTCCTTGTAGCTTAGAAAAATAGATAGCACCTTGTGATACTTGTGATACTTTGTGATTATGTTTTAATAATTAAATAAGTATATATGTAAAACCTGTGTGTTCCCCATTCATGTCTATGTTTTAGTTTATGTTTTCACCCAGCATTTAAATGCAAGTTTCTAACTGAATCCAACAGATGCCATTTATGCTAAACAAGTGACAAGGTATTACATTTTAAAATTTTGCTTTTGCTATAATTATCTATCATCATGCTTCTTTTTTAGAAAGGATAGATCTCTATTCTTCATCAAGAATAGGTAGGTATATACGGCCAGGCACATTGGCTTATACCTGTAATCCCGGCATTTTGGGAGGCCGTGGTGGGAGGATCACTTGAGGCCAGGAAATCGAGACCATCCTCGGCAAATAGAGAGACCCTGTCTCCACAAAAAAATAAAATAAAATAATAGGTACATATAAACAGTAAAAACCTACAATTTTCCTGAATTTAAGCTACTCTCATCACCCGATGTCCAGTTCCAGAATAAATTTTGTTGATTACATTCATGTCAGCATACAGATGTTTGAAATTTTTCCTTCCTATGAATGTGAAATGGGCGAATTCACAATCTGAATGCCTACATTATTTTCATTTATCTTTCTTTATGGTTCTTCAGGTCACTTGGCTGCCATAGTAGAGAATGCTATTCCCTTGAGATGGAGGAGCTACGGCAGACAAACTCCGAGATGGTCCCTATCTATCCCCATCTTTTGGTAAACGTGCCTTGGGTAATCCCTCCCCTTGAGTGGGGGCCAGACCTGTGACTTGCTTCTATCAGTAGAATATGTGAAAGGTGGTGGGATGTCACTGCTTGATTATGCTACTTAAGACTGTGGCTCCCATCTCGTTAGTGGACTCTCGATTGACTCTTTCCCTCGCTGGCTCTGATGAAGCAAGCTGCCAAATGGAGAGTCCCAGGTGGCAGGGAATTGAGGCTGGCCTTTGACCAACAGCCACCAAGGAGCTGAGGCCCTCAGTCCAACAACCTGCCAGGAACTGCATCCTGCCAAAAACCATGTGCCTTTGGAAGGAGACTCTTTCCCAGTTGAACTCCAGATAAAATCCTAACGATGGCTGACACCTTGATTGCAGCCTTGTGAGAGAGCCAGAAACAGAGGACCCAGCTAAGCTGTGCCTGGATTTCTAACACACAGAATTTGTGGGATAATACATGTATTGTTTTAAGCTGCTAGGTTTGTGATCATTTATTATGCAGCAATAAAAACTACAGGAATTTTGACAAAAAACCTAATGCTGTTACCTCTCTTACTCTTGCAGGGAAATAAAGATTTGCGACACAGATGCAAGAGTGTTTTGTTGGATTACTTTGTAAGGGAATTCTGATATGGACTTTAGAAGAATAGGTTCCTGAAGTTTCTAGGGGGAAAGAAAACTTTCCCAAGCACAAAAGTTGGGATTCAGGACGTGGCATATGGAATCTGTGCCTCTTGCTTTCCTCCTGGAAAGTGCAAACAAATTCTCAACGGAACGTTTGTTTAAGGGCCCTTCATGCTGCTCTGTTTTCACTTCAAAGACTGCTTCAAGTCTTCTTTGATGATCTCAAGCTCTGACTCTTGATTCTGACTCAATCTCTTTGCAGATAGCCTTGACTCTTCCATAACCAAGATCAAGGTTCCTTGATATGGATTCTTTCAACTTTCTTTTCTGCATCAAAATCCTCTATTGTCTTCACTTAATCTCTCTCATTTTCCCTTTTTCCTTCTCTTCAAAGCTAAATACCTTTCCCCAAGCCCTTATTCCATTTCCTCCAGCTCGCTCCCCTGCTGGCTTTAATGCATCAATTATCCACTTTCTCTAATTCTGAGCAGCTCATTCTCCGAAGAAGACTCCATCCCACCCACAGATATCACTTCCTCCTAGTCTTCAAAAACAAATAATAAGAAAATTCCACCCTGAAACCCTAACACCAAAACAAACGAAAAACAAATAAACAACATCAAAATGAGGCAATATTCTTTAATTTGATACCCGTGATTCTTTAATTTGCTGCTCATCTGAACTACCCAGAAAAAAAATCTGTGGTCAGATCATCAGAGCTATTCATCAGGGAGCCAAAATTTAGAAGGCACCAAAATTTAAAAATAGATTCTAAAAGAAAATGCAAATAAAAAGTATTTCTTCTCTGGCAAAAGTTCTTCTTCTCCCACTTCCATCTGACCCTGGGGTCAGCCCCTTGTCAGTGGACTAAGATGGCAAAAGGACAGAGTCATGGACAGCCAGCCTTCTTACGTGGGTCCCTGTCTTCCACTAATATCGAACCAGTGGATATGAAAGCAAGTCTTATATTTTTCGTTTTTTCCTGAATGTCTTGAGAAGGATATTCAGTAAGTATAGTTTTGGGCCATTTTTCTGTCAATCTTTTATTTCACTAAAGAGCAGTTGGATTTTTACCCACCACTGCCTCTTTAATCCCTTGCAATCTGGCTCCCGCGTGTTCTGCTGAGATTACCATCCTAAAGGTCATTTAGGGCCCTGTACTCGCTAAAGTAAATTACTTTTTCACTCGTGTCTTATATATCTGACTGCATAATATTGGAAAAAGTTATTCATCCCTTGCTTGAAGGCCACTGGCTTTCTTTTGGAAAACTGAAGTTTCTTGGTTTTCATTTTTATCACTATCTATTCTTCGGTTTCTGTTCTCAGCTTATTTTCTCTACAAGATCTCTCTTGATGATATCATTCTATTTTTATGCCTTCAGTCTGTGATACCTGTACAGATGTGTAAACTGTTAACTTCCTTCCTAAACTGTTCATCAGTATTTCCAAATGTCCTGTCGAAATCTCTGCATGGAAGTCATGCCTCAAACTCAGCAGTATCCAGAAGCAAACTCTTCGTTGTCAGCATATCTGCCTTTATCTGAGATTCCATTCCCCCTACCCCCAGACTTTCTAGCTTTTTCTATCTCTCTACTTTAGGCTTTCCCTACACAGTCTCAGATCTATTTCCTTCTTTCGATTCCCACTTCCACCACCTTAGCTCTTCCCAGGCCTCCCTTGAGTCTCCTGGACTGTGTGATCACACACTGGTAACTAGGCCACCGATCCTTGATCTCTGCTGTCTTTCTTTACACATTGTGGCCAGGGTAATATTATTCTCTTGCTCAGAAACCTTCAATAGTTCAAGATAGATTGAGCAGATTATTTCCCTATGCTGTTATTGCATTTTATGTTTATGTTCTTATGGGAATTTCCCAAATGTAGTACAGCTATTTCTGTATATGTCTCTCTACTATTTTATTAGCATCTTGATGGCAAGGGTCAAGGATTTTTTTTTTTTTAATTTCCTTCTCTGTCTTTAATGCCTAATATAATTTCTGAAATATAGTAGGTTTCCCCAAAAACATTAGTTTTGTATGTTTGTGGATGGGCTAGTTCTCTTTTGCCCACCAAAGTGACTTAAAAGTATACCTGTGACTTGGTCATGAGCTCTCATTTCAGCCTCCTTCAATTCTCTACATCATCCATGTGTTAGAAATCACCATGCCTTTGATAATTCTGTTTCATCCATCAGAAGTAGCCTAATTCTTTCCTGGTTCCTCCACATCTTTGTTATCCTAAAAGTCCAGTGTGGTATAATGGAAGGTGAACGGATTTGGGAGTTCAGCTTTAGATTTGAATCTAACCTTTGTTTTTTCTAGCCCTGTGAGCTTGGTAAAGTATCTGCCTATTTTACAGTTAAAATTAAAAATACTACTATCTATTCTCTTGCAGGGTTATAGTGAAAATAAATTTCAGGTAATGATATGAAACTATTTTATAAAGTGTATACTAGAATGCATATATCTGGCCTAGCTTTCTAAAGTTTCTGAAGTTCCTTTTTGAATTTCTCCTGTTGACCTCTCTCCTTAATCTTTGCTATAATAAATAAGATGAGAGGTACAAAGCATTATCTTAAAATATAGGAACTCTGTTGTTTACCATAGTTCTAGTGGTAATGTGAGTTCTTTTAGGACAAAGAGACTGTGCTGTTCCTCTTTGAAGACCCACATCATCGATAAAAATAGTTTGCATAAAAATTAGTCATGATTGAAGAAATAGGAGGGCGAGATTATTATTGCTAGTGTAGGTCTGACTCTACAATCAACTGTGCTTTTCAATAGCAGGAAAAAAAAGGGAAAAGGACTTGTCTATTCTTAAAAGTTTCACAAATTTAACTGTAAAAAGTGTTGCCTAATTTGGAGGAAGAATTTAAAAAGTAATTCATACACCAGTCCTTTGCTCATGGAAAAATTGATTATTCTGATAAGATTGCACACCACTGATTGGTTTCTCTCCTCGACATTTTTTTTTTTTTTTAACGCCAGGAAAGGAGTGGTTTAATCATTTCAAGAGCTTAATTCTTAAGTCTTGTTTGTGTTTGAAGAAAATATTTTTTATTTGAACTCTTGGAAATTGTAGAATTGAAGAGAATTTCTATTGATTTATACAGAAATAAGTCTGTTTCTCTGAAGGGTCAAGCTTTGCCTGCTGCGTCCTGTGTGTCATTCTGGAAGTTAGTAGGTTCTAGTTTCTTATTTATTTGCTGAGTCACTCCCAGAATCATATCATTTGCCTCCTCAACAATTTTTTGCATAAGAATAGCTTGCACATTTCAGGTAACTGGACGGATATTTATTATTTTCACCTTTCTTTAGACCTTCTTGAGGTCTTTCCAAGACCTCAATTTACCTCTGAAATGAATAGCCCTACTACCATGTAATATATAGTGGTATGAATATAATTGTGAAATATGCAAATTCAAAGTTGTGCGATTAAAATACGAATGAATTCTGATTTTTTATGAGCATAATACAAAGTTATGCAAATGCCCGAATTGAATTTTTAGTTCAAGAATCACAGAATTCCAAAGTTGGCAGGCTGAATGAGCCATGTTGACACTGTGACCACCACATGGCAGTGCCGCTTTAGCTGTTAAACAGAGCTATCTCCCATCATTTGACAGGATTAGCTTTATAAATGCATATTTCAAATTGTATGGCCTTCAGGATTCCATCCCTCAAGTAAAATGCAACTATTTTGCATGCAAATGATTAAAAAAATTGCTACATAGAAGTTCTGCATAAAGGGAAATCTGTAATAAGCAAGTAATTTACACGGATGGATAAAAAAGTAGAAGAAAAGTCAGAATTCAGAACCCGATGCTCGTGGGAGGGATGAAAGAAATGGGGATGAAAACATTCAGGACAGAATGAGCAGGGCATGGACAATGGGCTGCAGAGCACTGCTGAGTGCAGAGGGAGGGAGGTGGGAGCACAGTGGGGCTCTGAGTGGAGGGACTAAAATGCAGGTCATTCCCATTTGGTCCACTTGGCTCCGACTTGAAGCCAAGGAAGACTGGAAAGGGTGAGAATAGAGGCTCTGCTCAGAACTTCAGCTCAGCTGTGGCCCCCTCACCACCTATCAGCACAACTTGGGGATCAGAATAGCCAACTGGCTCCTGTCCATACTGGAGTCTTCCCCCTATATTAACTGAGGCTATTTCTTGGCTCTGGCCTTGGCTTCTGTTTCTTCCTTTGTTGTCAAGTTCCTCTGTTCCCTCTTGGATAGACCTGTAGCCTTATTCATTCTACAAACACAGTGATGTTACCTACTACTTAGTAAGCACTTTATATCAAGCACTTTACCCAACAGCCAAGACGCCTATCTCCACCCCCAAAGAGGTACAACCCTTATGAGTTTCACTTTTTATTCAGCACGGAATGTGTACACCCAGTTTTGAAATGGTAATGCGTATTTTGTTCATGAAGGGAGGGCCTATTAATTATGGCTGCTTTCAGGTACTTCAAAATTTCCACTATGCTTTTATTCTACACATTGATTTGGTATATGGTTCTCTAACTATTATGTTCTCATAACCCAATATTTTGCATAGAAATTTCGTGTTTAATTTAAAAATATATCATGATTTTATGTGGAAACAGCATCCTGACACCTTGTGTTACTTCTCTTCCACATTAATTTACACAGCTTGGCAACAACTGTAAAATGGCAAGTGCTGGTGGTGCAGCTGCCCCACATTCTTGGCTAGTTAAGGAGTTTCATACATTTTATTAGCGTAATAATAGATTTTATAGTTAACTGGAATATGTAATTATAAATGCATATTATCAATATTACCAGCTTGATGCTTGGGCTTAGGTTTGCATTGATTGAAACACTGAAGTTTTAAAATTAATTAGGAAGAGAGTTAATGGTCATTTAAGTTTTCCCACATGAGAGAAAATATTAGAATAAAGTCTGCTTGGGTAGTGAGTGATAATATATAATATGATAAATATTTTAATAGAGGTTGATGGAAATAGGATTTCTTAACATGAAAGTGATCCCTTGAAGATTTCTGTCTGCAGTAGAAAAATATACAAACGCCAAAAAAATCTACAGGACAGAATGTGAGTAAAAATAAAATGTGGACAAAGAGAAAGAATGAGTCATGTGGTCTGGGTATTGCGGTTTTTTTCTTTTTAATTGGGGAATTGAATGAGCGGCCCTGCCATAGCTGTGGGGAGTGAGAGACTAAGGTTGTCCAGACAGAAGCTTTGGAGAATTGTGGATTATTAATTGGGTTTGCTTCTGTGTTCTTCACAAGTCACAAATAAAAAATGGAGTTTGTTTTTAATTACTTTTGGTGGCTGGGCTGTATGTTTTAAAAATGATACTCCGTGAAGAGATTGAATCATGTGTGCCCTGGGAAGTGTTCAGGTTACATAGATACCCAGAGTGATCAGGGAGCATGTATTAGGGGTACCAAAATCAGAATAAAGTTGGAGGGAGGAGAGACATAAAATTTGGAGTGAAAAGGAACATTTTTTAAAAAGGGCCTATTAAACCGAATCTTGAAGAATGAGCAGGGTTTCTCCTTTGATGGTCTCTCCCCCAAACTTCTACCTGAAATCCCACATTGCATAGTTTTAAGACCAAGACATCTGAATCTAGGCTGTCTGGGTACTACTCGTCCTGCCTCCACTACGTACTACCCACGTGGGGATTTACTTAACTTCTCTGGGTTTAAATTTCCTCCTGTGCAAAATGGAAGTAAATGAAATTCCCTACCTAAAAATTAATGTATTAATCATGTGTCTGACACATAAAAGTGTACTGTAAATGCCATTTATCATTATTACAGCACGTGATCATGCAAGAGAGAATACAACATACACAGGGAAACGGTAAGCAGTTTTGTATAACTGGAATTTGGAGTGTGGGTGAAGATGCTAAAGAAACAGAAAGGGATGAGTCATGAAATGCCCTATATTCAGGCTTTGTGGCAATCCTGTGTTGAAAAAGTCTATCAGCACCATTTTTCCAACAGCATGTGTTCATTTCATGTCTCTGTGTCCCAGTTTGGTAATTCTCACAATATTTTCAAACTTCATTACTATTATTATATCTGTTATGGCGATCTGTGGTCAGTTATCTTTCATGTTGCTCTTGTAATTGTTTTGAGGCACCACAAACCACATCCATAGTGACCGTGAACTTAATTGATCAATATTGTGTGTTCTGATTGCTCCACAGGCCTGCCGTTCCCCCATCTCTCTCCCTTTCCTGGGGCACCTCTATTCCCTGAGACACAACAATATTGAAATTAGGCCAATTAACAACCCACAATGCCCTATAAGTGTTCAAAGTGGAAAGGAAGAGTAACATGTCTTGCTTTAATCAAAAGCTAGAAATGATTAAACTTAATGTATTTTAAAAGCAGAGATAGGCTGAAAGCTAGGCTTCTTGTTCCAGGGTGTGAATGCAAAGGAAAAGGTCTCGAAGGAAATTGAAAGTGCTACTCCAGTGAACACATGAATGTTAAGAAAGCAAAACAGGCATATTGCTGACATGGAGAACGTTTACATGGTCTGGATAGAAGATCAAATCTTTAAGCCAAAGACATTCTAGAGAAAAGCTCTCTATTCAATTCTATGAAGGCCGATAGAGGTAAGGAAGCTACATAAGAAAAGTTGGAAGTTGGCAGAGACTGGTTCATGAAGTTTAAGGAAGGAAGCCATGTCCATAACATAAAAGTGCAAGGTGAAACAGCAAGTGCTGATGTAGAAGCTACAGCAAGTTATCCAGAAGATCTAGCTAAGATAATGAAGGTAGCCATGCTAAACAACAGATTATTAATGTCGATGAAACATCCTGCTATTGAAAGAAGATGCTACCAGTTTTATAGAGAGATGAGAAGTCAATGCCTGGCTTTAAAGCTTCAAAGGACAGGCTGACTGTCTTGTTAGGGGTTAGTGCAACCTGTGACTTTAGGTGGAATCCAGTGCTCATTTATTATTCTTAAAAACCTAGGGCCCTTAAGAATGATGCCAAATCTACTCCGCCTGTGCTCTATAAAAGAAACCATAAAGCCTAAAGGAGAATACATCTGTGTACAACATGGTTTACCAAATATTTTAAGTCTGCTGTCTAAACTACTGCTGAGAAAAGAAAGATTCCTTTCTAAATATTACTGTTTATTAACAATGCACCTGGCATCCAAGCGCTCTGATGGGAGATATATAAGGAGAGAGTAATGTTGTCTTAATGCCTGCTAACACAATATTTATTCTGTAGCACATGGAACGAGGAGTAATTTCGACTTTCAAGTATTATTATTAATAAAGAAATACATTTCTTAAGACTATAACTGACATAGATAGTGATTCCTCTGATGGGTCTGAGCAAAGCAAATTGAAAACCTTCTGGAAAGGATTCACCATTCTAGATGCCATTAAGATATTCATGATTCATGGGAGAAGATCAAAATATCAACATTAATAGGAGTTTGGAAGAAGTTAATTCTAAGCCCCATGGATGACTTCAAGGTGTTCAAGACTTCAGTGGAGGAAGTAGCTACAATGCGGTAGAAACAGCAAAAGAACTAGAATCAGAAGTGGAGCCTGAAGATGTGACCGAATTGCTGAATCTCACGACACAACTTGAACAGAGGAGTTGCTTCTTATGAATGAGCAAAGTAGTTTCTTGAGATGGAATCTATTCCTGGTGAAGATGTGGTGAACATTGCTGAAATGATATCAAAGGATTTAGAATATCACATAAGCTTAGTTGACAAAGCAGCAGCAAAGTTTGAGAGAATTAACTCCAATTCTGAAAGTTCTACTGTGGATACGATGCCATATTTAATATGCATTGCATATTACAAAGAAATCTTTCTGTAAAGGAAGAGTCACTTGATGCAGCAAGCTTCATCGTTATCTTAAGTAAATGCTGCAGCCACCCCAACCTTCAACGACCACCATCCTGACCAGTCAGCAGCCATCAGCATTAAGGGTAAACCCTCCCACAGCAAAAAAAATTATGACTCCTTAAAGGCTCAGATGATTGTTAGCATTTATAGCAACAAAGTATCTTAAAATTCCTGTTTCTACATTGTTGTTTAGACATTAATACTATTGCACACTTAATAGATTGCAGTGTAGTGTAAACATAACTTTTACGTGCACTGGGAAACCCCAAAATTTGTGACTCTCTTTATTGCGATATTCACTTTATTGCAGTGTTCTGGAACTGAACCCGTAATATCTCTGAAGGATGCCTGTATCTTCTCTAAAGGCCACAGGTGCCTAGACTTCTAAATATATTTTTGTCATAGGGAATCATGTTTGGAAGTCTCTGTTAGAATGGTGCCAAGACCTGCAGAGAGCAGTCACACATCCAAGCAGTTGGATTTATCAGAGGTGTTGAGACCTTAGATGGCAGAGCAGGAAATCTAAGGACAAGGCCGTAAAGGCATGGAATATGGTGCACTTCCCAGGAGCACAGACTTAGTCAGGTTCCAGGCAAGTTCTTAACATTTCCAGTGGGCTCCCTGCAGGCAATGGGTCTTTGTGGGACGGTGAGGAGTTCCTCTAAAATAGAAAGGTAATAGCAGAAGGGTGTTTCCTGTGAAAAATCCTGCCCCAAGCAAGATCTAGCAAGACTTTAAAAATCGCTGAGGACAACAATCATCTCAAATAATGCCATCAATTGCACTGACTCCATGACAACTCCCCAGACAAACTTCAGTGAAGAAAATGTGGCTTAAACAAGATTTCATTGTGGATTATATCTTTCTTGATGTCTGGCCAGATTTGCAGCTTCATATAATTTACACTCGTGGTTTCATGAAGCTCAGGGTTTAATATCTTTCGATGCTAGCGTGTTTGACAGGTCTTCTCTGTCATTCCTCTTTATGTTTCCCTTTGTATTTTCGGCTCCAACAGGTGCAGATTTGCTGAAATGAATGTTAATTGCCTATTTACTGTCTCCCGGCTTGTTCAATTTACTCACAGATCATTTTCTATTCAGAGCCCGGCAGCAGTTTGTATCTCATTTACTCCTCTAATCGGTTCAGGTTCTAAGAAAACCACATTTAAAAAAAAGAAAAAAAAAATCTAACCTTCCAAAACTTCAGCTTCATCCCAAAAAAGCCCCTGCCACACTCAGAGCTGAGCTAGTCCTGTTGAGACGCAGACAGCAAGAAGCCAGAGGAAGAAAAAGATCCCTCAACTGAATTTCCCTTAGAGAAAATCATTAAGAAACAAGGAAGAAATGTCTTTGCAGATACATCTTTCAATACGCTTAATTCAACCTCCTTAATTTCTCATCCATTCAAGGGGTTTCCTGAAGTTCATCCCTTACCCTTAGCAGCTCAGTACTACATTTTAGTTTTGCCTCACTGATTTCATCACCCCGAATCTTTTATTTCATTTATTCTGATGGTTAAGCACAGGAAGACAGACAAGCAGAGAGCTAATACTGTGGTCCGTCATGAGAGGCTGCTTGAAAGATCTGCTCAGCCAGATCTGAGCCAGATGAGAGAAAAAGCAGTCTTGGGGATACGGGTGTATTTATACCAGTGTTTGTTCCCAGGTCACCAGACTGTTTGTTTGCAGTTAATAATTTGGACCTGATTTAAGACTTTGATTTTCCTTTTCAGACATAAAATCCCCATAGGTACATATATTTATATTTTTATATATACCCATACATATACACACGCATGTATATTTCTCATTAGCTCTATTGGACAATAAGAGGTAGGGACCAAACAATTTGTCAATGTCTGTAGCCTTAGTGAACCACCCTAAGAAAGGGAAATAGTTTGTCAGCCTCTGTAGTATTAGTCAACCAATCT
Source organism: Indri indri (assembly GCA_004363605.1). NCBI lineage: Eukaryota > Metazoa > Chordata > Mammalia > Primates > Indriidae > Indri > Indri indri. Next base: position 21,189 of record RJWJ010019023.1, read on the forward strand.
GCAAAAATGAGGAATGGTACCATGGTTCTGAGGCTTTTCTATTTGCAAACATAAAAACTGTGTGCAGAGTTGATGCATGCCTGGATTCTGCCAGCATCATGAAGTCTCCTTACGACAGGCACAATCGTCAGGCCCTTTGCACGTGCAAGCCTCATTGGGACAGCAATGGGGCAAGACTCGATAAAGGCCATCACCATGGAATCTGGTTTGGTTGCAGCAGTATATCTGGAACGACTTTGGCTGACATCAGGGAAAGCTACAGCTTGAGTGATAAACACAAAGGCCCTGCTTAGAGTTGTGTTGTGGAATATGGTAGTTATTAGCCACATGTGGATATCTAGATTTAACTTTCAACTGATTAATCTTAAATAAAATTTAAAAAATCAGTTCTTGAATATTTCAAGTGCTCAGTAAGTTATAAGCTGCTTGTGGCTACTGTATTGGGCCATGCAGGTATAGACGAATTCCTTCATGCCGGAAAGTTTATTGAATGGCCCTGGTGGAACCCCATTGTTTTATGGTCATTCACAGCACTTAAGGTAGCTCTGTCTTCAGATAGAATATTCTGGTCTTTACATCCTGGAAGCAATCATATCAGAGGAAATAAGTGACTTTATCTATGTCAGTTATGAAACCTCTCTTGTTATGATCTGAAGAAGTGCCATGTCTTCCCATGGAGTTGAGGTCTTTAAGGGAGAGGGGTGGTTCCCAGGTAGTAAGACAGGTAGCAAAGGAATTTTCAAGTTCAAGAATGTATCTATTCGTTATTCGGGGCTTTGTTTTTCACCATGGGATGGCTAAGACCTGCTGGCCTCTTCTCTGTTTATAAGAAATCATCTTGGGGCCAGGTGCAGTGGCTCATGCCTGTAATCCTAGCATTCTGGGAGGCCAAGGCAGGAGGATTGCTTGAGCTCAGGAGTTTGCGGCCAGCCTGAGAAAGAGTGAGACCCCGTCTGTACAAAAAATAGAAAAATTAGCCGGCTATCATGGCATGTGCCTGTAGTCCCAGCTACTTGGAACACTGAGGCAGGATTGCTTAAGCTCAGGAGTTTGAGGTTGCAGTGAGCTACAGTGACACCACTGCACCCTACCCAGGGCAACAGAGTGAGATTGTCTCAAAAAAAAAAAGAAAGAGAAAAAAATCATCTTGCTTTGTAGTTTAGTGGGTCATACCACCTGCTGCCTTAATGTACTTTTTAACAGCTTTATTGAGGTTTAATTGATATACCATAAACTGTACATATTTACCATATACCAAATGAGAGGTTTATATATATATGCATATACCTGCATATATATGTGCATATACCTGCATATATATGCATATACCATATACTTCCATATCCATCACCTTCAAATTTACCTGGGTCTTTTTCTCTTTGTTGTAAGAAAGAACATTTCATATTAGATCTACCCCTTTAACAAAATTTTAAGTACACAAACCAGTATTATTGACTATAGGCACTTAGCTGTACAACAGATATCTAGAACTAATGCATCTTGCATAAATAAAACTTTACATCAATTGAACAACAACTCTCTGTCTTCCCCTCTCCCCTGCCTGTGGTAGCCACACTACTATACTCTATTTCTATGATCTTGACTATTTTAGGTGCCTAGTATAAGTGTAACTTTTGTCCTGTGACTGGCTTATTTTACTTACCATAATGTCTTCCAAGTTTATCCATGTTGTTGCAAATGGCAAAATGTACTTATTTTTAAAGGCTGAATAATATTCCCTTGCATACATACACAAATTTTCCTTTGGAAACACTTCCAGACTCATTTTATGAGGCCAGCATTACCCTGATACCAAATCCAAAGACACTACAAAAAAAATTTAAACCAATACCCTTGGTGAACATGGATGCCAAAATCACTAACAAACCAAATTCAACAGCATATTAAAAAGATCTTACACCATGACTAAATGGGATTTACCTTTGGGATGCAATGGCTCAACATAAAAAAATCAATATAAGGCACCACATTAACTGAATGAAGGATAAAAACCACATGGTCATCTCAATAGATGCAGAAAACACATTTGAAAAAATTCAACTTTTTTCATAATATAAACTCTTAACAAAATAGGTATAGAAAAAATGTACCTCAACATAGTCTAGGCTATATATGAAAAGCTAACAGCAAACATCATACTCAACATTGACAAAATGAAAGCTTTTCCTCTAAGATCAGGAGCAAACAAGGATGCCTACTCTTTTTTTTTTTTTTTTTTAATTCATGATATTATGGGGGTACAAACATTTTGGTTACCTGAAGGATGCCCATGGACACTTATTCAACATAGTTCTGAGTAAGTTAGGCAAAAATAAATAAATAATAGCATCCGAATATATCATGTAAAATTATCTGTGTTTGCAGATGATATTATTTTATATGTAGAAAACCCTAAAAATTAAAAAAAAAAACCTGTTAAAACTAACAAACTCAGCAAAGTTGCAGGATATAAAATCAAAATGCAAAATTTAGTTGCATTTCTACACACTGACAACAAATTGTCCAAAAAGGAAATTGAGAAATTTGAAATCAAGCCAATTTACAATAATATTAAAAATACATTAAAATTTACTTAAAATCTAAAAATTAAAAAATACTTTAAAACTTTTAAAAATTAAAAATATGCTAAGAATGAACTTAATCAAGGAGGTGGAAGACCTGTACACTGAAAACTGTACAACACTGATGAAAGAAACTAAAGAACACACAAATAAATCAAAAAAATCTCATATTCAAGGATTAGAAGACTTATTATTAAAATGTACATACTACCCAAATTGATCAACAGAGTCTATGCAGTTCCTGTTAGAATCCCAATGGCATTTTTTACAGAAGTAGAAAAAAAATCCTAAAATTCTTGTGGAACTGCAAAAGACCCAGAATAACCAAAGTAATCTTGAGAAAGAGGAATAAACCTAGAGATATCACACTTTCTGATTTCAAAATATATCACAAGTATATTTTGTGCAGCAATTTAAAACAGTATAGTACTGGCATAAAGACAGACTTATAGGCCAGTGTAACAAAATAGAGAACTTGGAATTAACCCCCCATGAATATACAGTCAACTGATCTTTCACAAAGTTGCCAAGAATACATAATGGAGAAAGGGTAGTCTCTTCAATAAATGGAGGTGGAATAACTGGATATCCATATACAAAAGAAGGAAATCAGTCCTTTATCTTACACCATCCACAGAAAGGAACTCAAAATGAATTAAAGACATAAACATAAGACCTGAAACTCTAAAATTCCTGGAAAAAAATAGTGGAGAAGCCCCTTGGCATTGGTCTTTGCAATGATTTCTTGGATATGACAACAACAGCAAAAAATAGCCAGGTGGGGCTACATTCAATGAAAAAGCTTTTGCACAGCAAAGAAAACAATCAATAGAATGAACAAGCAACCTATGGAACGGGAGAAATTATTCACAAAAAATAAATGTGATAAGGAGTTAACATCCAAAATATACAAGAAATTCTTGCAACACAATAGCAGAAAACCAAATAACCCAATTAAAAAGTTGGCAAATATCTTGAAGAAATCTTTCTCCAAATAAGATATACAAATATCCATCAGGTAAATAAAAAGATGCTCAACATCATTAATTATCAGGGATGATCAAATTGAAATCACAACAGATATCCCCTCACACCTGCTAGGATGGCTATTTAAAAAAAAAATAATAATAAGTGTTGGTGAGGAGGTGAAAAAATTGGAACCATTGTATACTCTTGCTGGGAATATAAAATCATGTAGCCACTATAGAAAACAGTATGAATGGTCAGAAAATTTCAAATAGAACTTCCATATGATCCAGCAATTCTACCTCTGGATATATACCCAAAAGAATTGATATCAGGTTCTTGGAAAGATATCTACACTCCCATGTTCATTGAAGCATTATTCAAGGTGCCATGTTATAGACACAACCCAAAGGCCATAGTGTATTTTGCAATTGAGATATAAAGATGTAAATATGACCACATTCCATGTTTTTACCTTATTTCTTAACAAGCTCAGATTAACATAGAAAACACTATAAACACTATGGTTTGTTCCACCACCTCTCTTTCCAGGAGTTGTCTTTTAGGAATCCTTTCTAAGACTTCTCATTTCCTACCCAACTATTTGTTCTCAATTGTTCTACCTATAAGTGTCAGGCTTAGTCATTGGCAGTTCCACCTGCAAAAACAAAGCAAAACCAAACAACTAAAAAATGAAAAATAAAACAAATTAAGTTTTTTGAAAGAGGGTATCATCATTTCAAAGGACAAGATCCTTATTCTTGGTCTCTCATCTCTTCAGAGAGCTTTGGTTTGCCTTGTTTTTCTTCTTTGAGTGCTACAGATCACTGAAGTTAGACAATTTATGTGGGTTTAATAATAAATTGTCAAAAAGTAACTTGAATATGTGGGGAAAGTAGAATAGAAAGTTTCTATAGTTTTAATAATTGCAGTAATATATTTTTTAAAGGCATAAAAAAGTTTGAAAAGAATAGGCTGCAGTATTAACAATGGTTATTTCTGGGTGGAAGAATTATTGATCATGTAAATTTTCTTCTTTATATCATTTTGCATTAAAAAACACTTTCTTATAAACAATCTTTTTAAACAGTACCTGTAAGGCTGTGATTTTGCCGTAAGAATAATTTTCACTTCTTTGTTCCCTGCTAACCTATATCAACATATTTATATAATTTTATATAATTATATTTGTGGTTGGCATACAAATTTGTTCTCTATTTTTCTTGGAGGAACGGATGAATACTTTTTAAGTGAGAATACATGAATTGTATGTCAAAAAAAGAGAGACATAAATCTAGCTCTGGGAATCTTAAAGTCTAGAAAAGAAACATAGATATATAAAACAATAAACACAATACATCTTGATAAATGTTAGAGTAGAGGGACGTAGTTCTCGAAAAACATAGAAGGGAAAAACATTGGACAAGACAGAAAAGTCATCATTAAAAAAATGACATTCAAATTGGCTCAGGATTCCACCTAATTATGCTGATTAATTTTTAACAGCTTCATTATATCCCAATCAATTGATGTGTCAGATTTTACTTAACTTAATTGTCTAATTATAAGTATAATAATGTCCTTCTCTTGGTTACTTTTATGCTTTGGCAATCTTATGTAGTGCTACCATGAATAACCTGAATTCCAATATCTCACCCCTAGGAATTTAGCTAAAAGAAATTCTTTAAACGAAGAAAAAAATGCAACATGTACACTTTACAAACATTTTCATGACTGTTGACACAGCTCACCAAATTATTATTACCATAATTATTATATAAATGTATAATTTTTGCATTCATCTTGATTTTTGCTTTATCCTTTGATTTGTGCCTTTTGGTCTTTTTCTGTCCTTGGTCTTCCCTGTTTTTATGATCCATCGTATATCCCAGACATTCTTGGTGAATACTTTGACTCAAAACCAGAGATTTGAATCAGCAGTTATCATATCTGGGCTTCTTAGTGAGCCATTCTTAGTAGTTCAGGATGTCTATAGTGACTAGGTAGGCTTGAATTATATTTTAATTCAAAAGTAACTAGTTTATATGTATTAAGTACTTCTGTGTGATGAAAGCTACTATAAAGTTAAGAATCAAACAAATCATTAAAAAGGTAGCTAATACATAAAGCAAACATAATACATAAGCACTCCAGAATTTTTTTTTAAATGACAGGTAACTCTAGATAAAAGTAGACAACGGCCATGTACACATTTCATAGAAGAAGAAATACATTGAATAATAAGCATATGAAGGATGAAATTAGAATAATGCAGGTTAAAATAGTGAGATACCATTTTCTCCCATAAGAAAGACAAAAGTTAAAAATGATTGCCATGTACTGTTGGCAAGGGTGTGCACAAAAAACACTCCAACAATGTTGGTGGGCATGTACAGCTTTTTGGGAGGCAATTTGGTAGCAATGATGAACATTTTAAATATTTATACCGTTATCAGGCAGCTTAGGCTACATTATGCTCTTATTATACCCAGGAATCCCCAAAAGGCAGTCTATTTTTTTTTATCTTGCTATTTTACATATTCATTGTGGGTCAGCTGGCACCTGCGTCGATGAAGTCGCCTCTATATGGGACAACTTCTGGCAGGGAAAACAGAACAAACGCATCCTAGCTCCTGAAGTGCCCGGTCAGAGGGACTCACATCACTTCTGCTGCATTTTATTGGCCAGACCAAGTCACATGACCAGGCCTGTTGTCAACGGAGCAGGGAAGCATGATCTCTCCTAGGTGAGACCCTCTGTAGACAAGGGGCAAATATTACGAATAACAATAAATTTATCATCTATACATTTTCACCAAACAGTTCCTCTCTGGAGTCATATATTTTACTAAATCATGTGTACAAATGCTCAAAAAAAAAAGTCCCAGGATGTGCACTGAAACTATTTGTGTAACAGTATCACAGAGAAACAAACCGATAGTCCAGGCAACTACTAAAAAGCATACAGTAGCACTGCATGTATTAATGTACTTTCCCGGAGGAATGCAGAGGTTACACTTAAAAAAGGAAAATTACGGAATGGTATACTGGTTTCCTATTGCTACCAAAACAAATTACCACAAATTCAGTGGCCTGAAAAACAGCACACATTTATTCTTTTACAGCTCTGGAGATCAGAAGTCTAAAATCAAAGTGTCAGCAGGGCCGTGTTCCTTCTGGAGGTTTCAGGGAAGAATCAGTTTCCCCGCCTATTTCAGGTTCTGGGGCTTGTTGGTCTGTGTCCCTTTTTTGAATCCCTCCAGCCTCTTGCTTCCCTCATCATATTTCCTGATATCAATACTAACTCTGACCCTCTTGCCTCCTCTGTCTAAGGACCCTGTGATTGGCTTGAACCCACCCTGATAATCTAAAATTATCTCCCTTTCTCAAGATCCTTAACACCTGCAAAGATCTTTCTGACATGTAAGGTAACTTACTCATAGGCTCCAGGGTTAGCATGTGGACATCTTTGGGAGTCATTATTCAACCCACCATGAATAGTATAATAGAAGTTAATTTTTGTACACATATGCACATACTCTTGCATGTGTGCCAAAAAATATATGTACAGGTGCATGAAAAAAATGTTTGGACAGATTTGTAACAAATAATCAACATAATTATCCCTCGGGAACAGGTGTTGAAGTAGGGTAGGCCATGGGAGAGTACTGAACATGCATTACAGTGTATAATTTATAATTATAGCACAATAGCCAGATATGGAAGCAACCTCAATGTCAGTCGAATGAGAGGATAAAGAAAATGTGTTATATACATACAATGAAATATTATTCACCCTTTAAAAAGGAAACCCTGCCATTTGTGACAACACGGGTGGACCTGGAGGACATTACGCAAAGTGAAATAAGCCAGGTACAGAAAGACAAATACTGCCTGTCGTCACTCATATATGGAATCTAAAACAGTCAGACTCATAGGAGCAGAGAGTAGAGTGGTGTTTGCCAGGGGCTGGTTGGGGAGTGGGGAGGCGATAGTTAAAGGGCACAGAGTTTCAGTTATGCAAGATAAATAATTTCTAAAGATACTACACAGTGTAGTGACTATAGCTAACACTCTATTGCAGACTTAAAATTGCTATGAGGGTAGATCACATATGTGTTTTCACATACACAAATAAACCAACAATAATAATAAAGGGAGCAGGAGGAAACATTGGGAGGTTATGTTTACGGTCTTGATGGTGGAGAGGGTTTCACAGGGTATACTTATCCCCACAGCCATCGAGATGTATACATTAAATGTGCACAGCTTTTTGTATCCCCATTATTCCTCAGTAAAGTGGTTTCAAATTTTCAATTAATTAAAATTAAGCAATTTAATAATTAAGGTTTTTAGTCACACTGACCACACTTCACTTGCTTAATAGCTATTAATATTGAATGCATGCAGCTGGGGACTACTGTATGGGATGGCACTAATATGCCACATTTTCGCCACTGCAGGAGGCTCCACAGGACAGCACTGGTCCAGAGCATGTGCTCCAGGCTTAAAGTGAATGAAGGTGAGATTTAGCTTAAATTATTCTAAATAATACATTATTTAAAAAGAAACAGCATTTCTTCAGCTAAAGGCATTGACATGTAGGTTACTTGTTTATTCCCAATGACAATTGTGTGAGGACAATATTGTCTTCCTTTTACCAATAAAGATACCAAGGCATAGGCAGTTTGAATGCAAATGACTAACTTTGGCATAACCTGTGTTTCAAACCCAGGCCTCAACTAGTGACTGCATTTAACCACTCTAGGCTGCGTTTAGTATTCCTAATGCTTCAGGCTCACACATCTCGGGATAATATCGTTTTAAAGCTTTGCACTATCGAAGGATTCATATTCATTTGTTATGCATAGAGTAACTTTTTTTCTGACTCACTTCATCATGTGTTTATACCTACAGTAATGGAACATCTTGCCTACAGGTGTGCCAACAGAGAGCAAATGCTCCGCAAATTTAAAGCTTATTTCTGTAAAGCAGACGTAGCACCAGGAAATATATTTCCCTTACCCTGCCTCATGGCTTTAGCCTCTGGATCAAGCCATTGTTCAGAATCTGAAGTGATACTGCTGAGAATCTTGCAGGGGGAAAATTGATACACAAGAAAGTCCCCACTATAGTCATCAAATGGCATAAAAATAGCTCTAAAATCTTGTCTATGTTTGGAATTCCCTGAGAATCGAGACTTTGAACAAGACCAAGAATAATTTAACCCCTTTTTTTGTTTCTAAAACATCTCTTGATGAGGTAAAGCAGGAGCTAAAAATAGGAATATATAAATAAGAGGGCTGAAACCTACCCATTGCTCAGCCCACACATAGCTCAGGTCTGGATTTGCTCAAAGAAAGTGCTCACTTTTTCTAATCTTCGTAAAGATGCCATCGGCTTGCCAAGCCATGTTCTCATGGGTCCTTTTTCTACCCAGAAGAAGTCCACACAGAGGGGAAGACTTTTATAATTTGCTTGAAGTATCATGCATATACATGCAGTTAAATATTTTTCGAATGATGCTTTATCACCATTACTAACTTAAGGAACATAAAGTAAGAGAGATTGGCCGGGCGCGGTGGCTCACGCCTGTAATCCTAGCACTCTGGGAGGCCGAGGCGGGCGGATCGTTCTGAGCTCAGGAGTTCGAGACCAGCCTGAGCAAGAGCGAGACCCCGTCTCTACCAAAAATAGAAAGAAATTAACTGGACAGCTAAAAATATATATATAGAAAAAATTAGCCGGGCATGGTGGCGCATGCCTGTAGTCCCAGCTACTCGGGAGGCTGAGACAGTGGGATTGCTCAAGCCCAGGAGTTTGAGGTTGCTGTGAGCTAGGCTGACGCCACGGCACTCGCCCCAGGCAAAAAGAGTGAGACTCTGTCTCAAAAAAAAAAAAAAAAAAAATAGAGATTGAAACTCGTCATAGGATTTAAGTGGCACATTATGCAGTATTAAGAGAAAGAACAATGTTTCAAATGCTGATGCCTAAAAGAACTGATAAAAAGTGAAATAAATTCTAAAGAAGAGAACCTTGGATGAAGATCAATTCATCTGTCTGTCCCATAATTTATTTTGAGGGAAGG
>RJWJ010019024.1:0-30659 GCA_004363605.1 Indri indri
TCTATAATCACGGCATTAGGTGAAAAGGGCATTATACAAACAGGCTTGTATAGAATCATTTTCCATTATGTCAACAGAGTACTTGGAAGGATTAATGGATGAAAAAGAGTGAAAGCATTAATAGGCATTATGTTATTTCTGAATTGTGAGCAATTTATTTTTACTTCTTGTGGTTTTCACATTTTCTTTGATGGGCATTACTACATTTACGATAAAAACTATGCATTTATAAAAAGAGGCAAAAGTAATGTTTTATGTGAAAGTGTCAGTGTTTTACAATCCTATATTACTTTTTAATTTACTAGACTGTAAATTCTGTGAGGCCAGGATTCTTGCCTATTTCTCAGCACCAGACCTCATAGATGTTGAATGAAAGGGTGTTTGGTAAAGTACAATGGAGTTAATTAAATAGGCTTTCTCTGTTACCCGGGCTAGAGTGCCACGGTGTCAGCCTAGCTCACAGCAACCTCTAACTCCTGGGCTCAAGCGACCCCCCTGCCTCAGCCTCCCGAGTAGCTGGGACTACAGATGTATGCCACCATGCTTGGCCATTTTTTCTATTTTTTGTAGAGATGGGGGTCTTGCTATGTTGCTCATGCTGGTCTCCAACTCCTGGCCTGAAGTAATCCTCCCACCTCAGCCTCCCAAAGTGCCAGGATTATAGGCGTGAGCCACCTCCGTTTAAGAAGTGCTGTGAATTTGAGAAAATCTTATTAGAAATATGACCATAAGGCTGGGCGTGGTGGCTCACGCCTGTAATCCTAGCACCCTGGGAGGCTGAGGCGGGTGGATCGCTCAAGGTCAGGAGTTCGAGACCAGCCTGAGCAAGAGCGAGACCCGTCTCTACTAAAAATAGAAAGAAATTGGCCAAGCAACTAAAAATAGAAAAAATTAGCCGGGCATGGTGGCACATGCCTGTAGTCCCAGCTACTTGGGAGGCTGAGGCAGGAGGATCGCTTGAGCCCAGGAGTTTGAGGTTGCTGTGAGCTAGGCTGACGCCACGGCACTCTAGCCTAGGCAAGAGAGTGAGACTCTGTCTCAAAAAAAAAAAAAGAAATATGAACATAAGACCCGATTGTGCACTAAGCCTGCTCCTCCTGCTTCGTTCCCGTCTCAGAGAGGGGCACTACCCCACCAGAGACCTGGGAGAGACCCTACGCTCTGGCTCCCGTGCTCCTGGCCCCCACAGGCAGCTGTTCGCCTCAGCCTCCAGCCCAGCCCCTTTTTCCATGCCCGATGCCACTCCCTTTGTTCCTGTCACCACCATCTCTTGCCTTTATGACTCCAGTGCCTCCTAACCAGTTTCTCTGCTCCACTCTCGCTCTTCCCACGCCAAATCCCTGCCTTCTGAGCTACAGTCATGCTTTAGAGCTTTCTAATATACTAATCCGCCCCTGCCACTCCCCTGTTTACAGACCTTCAGTGGCTTCCTGTCACTCTCAGGAGCAAGCACAGGATAGTTCATGATCCAGCCCAGGCTGAGCTCTCCAGCGTCATGGTGCTCCCAGCCTGCTCTGGGCACACATCTCCCGGGCTCCCTTTGCTCCCTCTTCTCGGGAGAACTATCCTTTCTCTCCCCAGCCCCTTTGTCTGTCTGACTCCTCCTCACCTCTGCTGTTAAAGTGGATGCCCCTTGCTCCAGGAAGGCTTCCCTGATGTTCCCCAGCCCTGCGCTTGGTTCAGTGCTCTCCTCTCAATTCCCACAGGCCCCTGTGCTTATTACCTCTAATATCTGCATTGCGACTTCTTGTTTACTCACCAGCTTCCCCACATGCCTTGTAAGTCCCCCAGGGCTGGGACTGTGACTTGTTTTCCATTGCACATCCAGCAGCTAGCACTGGGGAGGGCTTCCATGGCATTTGGATACATGAGTAATGAATAAATGAAGTACCCTTGTAGAAACTGATTAATGCTGCTTAAGATGCTCAGAAGTGGACATTCAGAAAAAGATGCTCTAAAAGGACCCATAAATTCTCCAAAGGAGTTGAAGTTGTCTTCTGTCTTCTGATCTAAGCAATAGTGTAGATTCGATAGGCAGGAATTTGGGGGTGAATATGTAGATAGGAACAGTGGTATGCCAAGGGGAGGGGGCAGTGGGAGCGATCCACCTCATCTAGATATTTTATCACTGACATTGTTTAGAATTGTTTATTGCCAATGGTGACAATAAGAGGCAGACCGACTTTGGGGGTTTTTGTTTGTTTTTTGAGACAGGGTCTCGCTTTGTTCCCTGGGCTAGAGTGCGGTGGCATCATCATAGCTCACTGCAACCTCCAACTCCTGGGTTCAAGCAATCCTCCTGCCTTAGCCTCCCGAGTAGCTGGGACTACAGGTGTGTGCCACCATGCCTACCTAATTTTTAAAAAGTTTTTTTTTGCAGAGATGCCGGTCTCGCTATATTGCTCAGGCTAGTCTTGAACTCCTGGCCTCAAGCAATCCTCCCACCTTGGCCTCCCAAAATGCTAGGATTACAGGTGTGAGTCACTGCACCAGCCCAGTTTCATTATATTTGAGTTCACTTTCAATGATGCACCCCCTATTGCCTGCCCCTGGGGAGGACTGCCCCCATTCCCGCCTCCATTTAGTACGCCACAGGTAAGGATCACTGGGTGGGTTTGTCTGTTTTTCTCCCCTCAGCACTGAGCTGGGAGCGATTTTGCAGGCATCCAAGCTCCCAAAACTCTGCAAGGCAAGGGTGTCCCTCCCTGTGACTCCTCTGGCATCCTCCATCTCCCTCAGGGAAACCCTCTGAGTCTCATCGCTGGAGACTGTGGGAAGGAGGCCTTGCTGGGCAGGTATGGGAGCCTCTGCATAGGATCTAACCTGGGATCTAGTCCTGTCCTTGCCACTAACCCACTCTGAGGCCTCGGGCTGGCTCTCAGGGCCTTACTCTGCTCACCTGTAAAATTGGGGTGTTTCGTGAAGTGGGCCTTGAGGTCCTTCATGGAAGGTCCCAAGCTGGGGAAGGGATGTCAGCCATGAGGATGAAGGGAAGTTACCCCTCAGGCCTCCTCTTCCTGTGCTTCTCTCTGACCTGAGTGAGATATTGTATTGCAGGGGACTGGCCGGGTTGGGTGTGTCACCACCAGGATGGAAGGCGAGTCTGGACAGGTGGACAGTGAAGCCTGGGCCCCAGGGTGGGGTGTGTGTGCATGTGTCCTGGAGAGGGAGGAGATGGGGAGGATCCCAGGCAAAGGTCATGAATTGGAGAGGTGCTCCAGCCGGCTGGCTGTCCGTACTTGGTGACTACCTCCAGGAACTCCAGAGACAGACGCTGGGCTGGGCTAGGTCCTGGCTCTGCTGCGGGCCTGGGGAGAGGCTGGAGAGTGCAGAACAGCCCCTTGGTGAGGTCAGGAGCAAACATCCTTTTCTGGGAAGGAAAGGCAGTGTTATGAAAGCAAGAGCGATTCAGGTTAGACGATAGGAAGGGCAGGTGATGGTGGATCAGGGAGAATGAGGTGACTCCTTATTTGGGCTGCTTCTGAGGAGGGAAGGGAAGGGAAAAGTCATACCATCCAGGCCCTCCATGGGAGAGAGGGCTGTCTTGTTAGAAGGCAGGGAAGATGAACAGGATGACCTGGAGAACAGGGAAGTCTAGGCCCTCAGCCAGGGTTTGGGGAATTCACAGCTGAAGAGGAAACCTGGGACACCTGAGGCTCGGGTCAGACCAGCTCTGGACCTCAGTCTTTCCTCTGTGAAAAGGGGAGAATCTCCTTAGTCGCTGCCTACTAAAGGGAGCTCAAAGACGAAATGTCACTGAAGACTAGGGAGTCTCCCTTATAAATCCATTCTGAAGTCCTGAGGAGCCAAGAGAAAATACAGACGAAATTTGGGCTGAGCGGGGTGGTGAGGGAGAAGCCTAGACCTGCCGGGGGCAGAGTGGTGCTTTAGGATGCAAGTAGATCCGAAGACCCCACAACAACTAGGGACGTTCTGACCCTGGCTTCGCAGACATTCTGAGCCCCTGGATTAAGTCCCTCTCATCAGACCCCTATTTCCCTAAGCCTGTCTCTGCCCCAGGACCCCTCTGCAAAGCTCCTCAGCCCCTTCCTACCACATTCCACACATATTTATCGAGTGCCTTCCATCTGCCAGGCATTGTCTAAGCCCTGGGGATTCTGCGGGGAGCAACTGTTGGTCCTCATGCTCCTTTTTCCTTCCCAAGGAAAACAGCCAAGAAAATAAGTGAGGTAGCCCAGCCTTTAGTGGCTATGAAAGAAAGAAGCCCACATGGCTGTGGGGACCCACAGAAGGCAGCGCATCCCGTCTGGGGGAGGCAGAGTGGACCGAACGTGGCTACCGAGTCTTGAAGAGTGGGTTGGCAACTGCCAGGAAGCGCCGTGGGGGGCGGCACAGGCACAGGAAGTGGTGTGCTGGAGCTACTCCAACAGCCTCACAAGAGGCAAGTGCTAAATTTTCAGGAATTTTGCAGACCGCTTATTAAACAATGCAACTACTACAAATTAAATTATATAAACATATAATTAGCTAAGTTATTTTGAAAACAAAGGTAATATGTAATCAAAACTCACCACTGCCTAATTATTACTATATTTTATTATTATCTATGCTCCTTAACGTATTTACATTTATTGTATCTTTAAGCTGGAGAAAACTCTTACAATGGTGTGCTCTGCTCATCTCTTTCCAACTCCTTGTTCAGTGACATCACGTTGGTAGTTGGAAATAGGCCACGGTGGAAATAATTTGCATTGTTATGATTGACAAACACTACAAATCAGGGCTTATTTTGTCAATTGCACAGACCAGGGGTTGACCAACTGTAGCCAGAAGGCCAAACCCAGCCTGTGAGCTAAGAATGGCTTTTATATGTTTTAATAGTTGAAAAAAATCAAAAGAAGAATATTTTATGACATGTAGAAATATGTAACATTCAAATTTCAGTGTCCGTAATAAAGTTTTATTGGAACACAGACATGTTCATTCATTTACATATTCTCTATAGCTGCTTTTGTGCTACAATAGTAGAGTACTTGTGACAGAGACCAAGCCTAAAATATTTACTATCTGGCCCTTTACATCCCTGGACTAGACTTAAGAAAGTGATGGAGAAAATGTTAATAATGCAGATTAAACTTACAAGTGTATTGTGTCTGTAGCCATCATATTGTGAATAGCACAAAACATTGAGGAAATGTTCTTCTAATATTTGAAAACTATCATCCAATTCAGCAAAAAAGGCCACTTACATTGTTGGCAAACGGTTGATGTTTCAACACATCTTCATTTTTAAATTTTTTTCTTACTCTTTAATGTAAATGAAAATATCAGCCACCATTTATGTTGGAAGTACACTCATTAGTCAATGACATGAATGACTTTTCTGTTGAATTGGATAGTAATCAAGCATTTGTTCATAGTCCGATTTTGTCGAATCCTATGAATTGCAACCACAGGTTGGCTGCAGATATAAGGGTTGGCAAAAAATCAGAGAAAGTATTCTACAGGGAGCAATTGACTCTATAGAATTTACAATAAAGACCATTGTATATTTTAGTATTATCTGTAAATTATATGCTATTTTACAGCTTTATACCCTTAACATTTATAAATGTACATACATACATATGCATACATTTTTACAAAGAGCCAGTTGTTATGCATTTACCAGCACACCATGGGACAGAGAGTTCTAGGCAGACAGGGTTGAGGAGAGTCGGGGTGTTCAAGACAACATGAGAGGGGAAGTGGTAAGGCTGGAACGCTGGGACAGATGTGAGGGGCCTTGTGAGCAAGGCTAAGAAGCCAGACACTGTGCTGAGGGCCGCTGAGAGCCAAAGAAGGATTGTGAGAGAAGGAGTGACCCCGTCACATTTCTGTTTAGAAGATCACATTGACAGCTGTATAAGGACTGGATTGTTAGGGACAGACTATAAGAGACTAAATTAGTGGAGGGAGGGAGAATAATAGTGGTAAACTCTTAAGAGAACTTACTATAGGCCAGGCCCTCTTCTCAACACCTCATGTGTGTGTTATTAACCCACTTAGTATTCGAAACAACTTCATGAGGTGGATGATATTATCTCTTTTTTACAGATGAGGAAACTGAGGTACAGACAGAGTAAGTAATTAGCAAGCAGCAGAGCTGGGATTTGAACACAGTCTAGCTTCAGAGACCACCTTCTTAACCACTATATGTTAATTTTTCAGATTAGAAAGATGGAGAGAGTTAGATGATGTTTCTTAATTTTAATCCATGTGCAACGTAGACCACGTATTTGCAGATACGACTGACACCTAGTAGGAGTTGAGGACATTCTTTAAACCCAGCAAAACTTGACTCAGTGACTAACTGGGTGTGCTGCTGAGGCAGGGGAGGAGCCAGGTGGGCTTTGGGGGACAACTCATTCAACTGGGCTGCTCTGGGCCTCCTGGTTCTGTTTGCAGACTGCCCCTCTGTCTGCAGGGAGTTCCCAGACTTGGGGACAGACTGAGCAGGAATACATAGGTGAGAGAGGGCAGGAGGAGACAAAGCCTGTCTGGGCCTAGGATGGGGCTCTCTGCTCAACAGTGTGTGAGCTAAGAGGAGTGAGATGTGTGAACCATGTGTGAACAAGAAGTGCTTCCATGGAGGGAGCTTAGTTAGGAGGCTTGGGGTTTGGACAGAGGAGAGGAGAGAGGATGGATCCTGCTGCCGCCCTGGTTTTTCCGTGAGGGCATCTGTATTTAAGAGCAGAAGTTTGATGGTAGCCCTTGAGGCACAGTGGCAGACAGCTCAGCAGCAGATATGTATTTTAAAGGAATAGAGGTGCCTTTCTGGCATGAGTTCTGGCTGAAAATGTGGGCAGGAGATAAGGGTGGAGGTTGAGGGTTGGGGGGCACCGGAGGCTGGTGGCAGGGCAGGCCCCACGCGAGGTGTCGGTCCCGAGGCCGCAGCTGTCAACTTGGGACTTCCCATCCCGCTGGCTCAGCAGGTCCCATGGGTTGGCAGGTGACTCACCCCTCACCCTCAAATGGCCCTTGTTCTGGAAGGGGAAGCGGGTATGCAGAGTGCAGCACCTGTGTGTTCATCCATATGGGTGCGTGCATATGTTGCATTACACGCCTGGGTCTGAGATGTGCACCTGTGTCTGACTGTGCATATACAGGAAGTCGCTGTGCACACAGCCCACATAGACTGGGTGTGAAGGGTGCATGTGGCAGGAGGCGGAATGGTGTGGGTGAACACGCAGCACTTCCCAGAGCACGTGAGCATGGGTACAGGTGTCTCTGAAAGAGGCATGCAGCTTCAGAGCCTGGTAAGCCACCAGAGAAGGAGGCCTGGTTGGTGGTGGGTGGGGAGGGCTCCCTGATGACAGGTCATCTTTTCCAAGGGCTGGAGGAGCGGCAGAGCTGGGTGCCCTAAGCCTGTGGTGATGGCAGCAGCTTCCCTAAGCTTATCCCTAAGCCCCTGGCTGCAGGCCAGGGTGGTTTCCCCATCCTAATCTGGTGAGGGCATGCACATACCACAGGCCACACAGGCAGGCCAGGAGCAGTGAGTGGCAGGTGGGCATTGAGTCAGAGCTTTCTCTTATTCCCTCTATGGGTGGGAAGGACATAAGGATCCTGGTGGTGTCCGGGCTGCGGTGATATGGGGTAAGCATGTCAGCCCTGGGCTGCACATGCCCCTGGTTTGCGTGGCACTGTATGCACTGGCATGTGCTGTGTGCACACTCCATGACTGGGTGTGTTGGCCCCTGACCCAGCGCCCGGGGCCTGGTGCTGCCTTCCCATCATGCTACATGATCTAGGAAATGCTTGAAGTGGGGCAAAGAGTCTGGGCCAGGAACCAGGAAGCCTGGACTACTCCAAGCTCTCACTTAGTGACTTCGGAGATGTTCCTTTACCCTCCCTGGGACTCGGCTTTCCCATCATAAAATGACGGGGGGCAATAATCCCTGTGGGGCCCCCTCACAGGGCTGCTGGTTAACAGATTCTCATGGAGGTGTATGGAAAGTGGGGAAGCCTTGGTGCTGGGGGTTTTGCATGGCGAATGGTGGCATTCCCTGTGTTGTTCAGTTGAAGCACTAGGGGCTAAGATTAGGTAGCAATCTCCAGGGAACTTGTATTTCCCTGTAAGAGGTGTTCAAACCAATTGGAGTTGTGAGGCCTTTAGAGTTCTGGGGCTGAACTTCAAAACAAATTATCAAAGTGACAGGCCAAGACCTGCCCTTGGTGAGGCTGGGAAATTCTCTCCACCCACTCCTGCCCCTAGGCCCCGACCCTGCTTGCCTGCAGGGGTAAACAGCAGTGAACTCCAGACTGAGGAGGGGAACCAGCTCACATCTTTCCCTCCCTCCCCACCACCCCCAGCTTGCTTTCTCTCAGGTTCACACTTCCTGGGCTTGGAGTTTTCATCCTGGGGCTGTAGGCTTAGCCAGAGCAAACAGAGACAGCACTAAAGTCAACAAAGAAAGCAAGCAAGACAGGTGAGGTGGAAAAGAAAACTTGGAAGCCACAACTAAGGATCGTGGGCTGGGCTGGATGGAGTCATGTGTCTCCCCTCAGAGCAGGACCCTGGGGCTAAGGCGGGCCCTGTCAGTCCCTTGTGGGGTGCTGGAGATGGGGGCTGGTGGGTGTTTCCTCCAAATGATTCAGGCCAAAGGCGTCACTTA
Organism: Indri indri; assembly: GCA_004363605.1. Taxonomy (NCBI): domain Eukaryota; kingdom Metazoa; phylum Chordata; class Mammalia; order Primates; family Indriidae; genus Indri; species Indri indri. Next base: position 8,616 of record RJWJ010019024.1, read on the forward strand.
GAACGCTAGCAGAGGGCGCCAGTGCCAGCCTCATGGGTGCTGAGAAAAGGATGTGGCTGGGAGTCTGGGGGTGGAGTCCCCCCTTCCCACCCTATCCCATCAAGGCCTCAGCTGCTGCAGAAAGCAAGTGGGAAGCTAACTGGGGGCAGGGTTGTGGGTGGGAGCTGGCAGGGCGGGAGTAAACAGGCTGGAACAGGAGCAGGAGCAAGGAGCTCCCAGCCCTCTGTCCTCCCCAGCTGCTCCTGCCCAGGGTTCAGGGTCTTGGAGCCATGCATTCCTGGGGATGCCCAAGACACCCCCCAATTCTGCCCCCCATAGGGAGACTCGCCCTCCCTGAAAAACTATTTCACTCCCACTCAGGGCAGGGAGAGCCCAATTCTCTCAACATATATTTATTGTGCACCTGCTTTGTTCCCAGCGAGGTAGGAATCGCTTGGAAATCTACACCCCCACTCCCAGTGGGCTCCGCAGGCAAGGGCTCCCCAGGAGGCTGGGTCCCCCAGGTGCTCAGTGAGCCTGAGGCCTGTTGATTAGGTGGGCGATTTCAGGGTGCCTGGGGCAGCCCGGCTCCCAGACCCTAAGGGTGAACTAGGGGTTCACGTCCAGAGAGCTGAGCCACCAGGCTGCAATGGGAATAGCTGGGAGACCAGTCACCGGGCTGGAGCAGCTGAAGATGTGGGTGGAAGTCCCTGGGCATCGGTCCTGCTGTCTGTGGCATGAGCACATTATACTCTACCCCCAGCCCTTCTAGGTTGGCCCTGGCTTCAGGTAGGAGTCCCTCAGGGCTGGAGATGGTTAGAAGGCATGAAGTATAGGGTTCCCCTTCCTCAAACAGGCTTCTTATCCACCACCCAGAGTATTTTCTGTGCCAAGCACTTGCCATGCCCCTTACCACCTCAATCCATTCTCTCAACAACTCTGCAAGGTAAGCACTAATACTTCATTTTACAGATGAAGATGTCCAGTTAAATATCTTCCTTTTAGTCACCCAACGCAGATTAAGAAGCTGAGCTGCATTCAAGTTCAGGTCTGTCTGTCCATAAAGCCTGAGCTACAAACAGCTCACCACTTAGGTGGGGCCCTGAATAGGAAAACCTCAAAACAGCCCCAAACTCAGGCTCCTGGCCAGGGTGTCCCTGGGTTTTTCCACTGCTCCTTCCTTCCACCACCTCAGTCTTTCTGTTATCCTCATCACGATGTGCCTCTCATCCTGACTCTCCTCCCTGCTCCAATTAACCCGGAACCTGAGACTCCACCATTTTTAGACTCTTTCTTTCCTGTAAGAGTAAGGGTAAGAAATTGCTGCTTGGAGCTTTTCCTTTAACATGCTTTCTTGTGGAAAGATTTTGAAATTGATTTAGGTAGAAACCAAAGGATAAAACCAGAAGGTGAAGGACTGATGGAGGGAATGTGGTCATGGAGGGGTCAGGCTGTCACCCCTTGAGCCCACTGATTGGTCAGTATCACTAAGCATGGGGCAACTAGATATTATGTGTCTCCTGATGGGATGTGATAGCAAGTACACAGCACTGTCTACAAAGCATTCTCTGCTTCACCCCACACAAAAAATCGGACCTAAATAAAATCACGCCATTAGAGCTAACTTCTTGTATAGTCTAAGAAACACAGGAGATGGAGGAAAAGCTAAACGACATTACAGGGAAGCAGACAGACAAATCCAGAACATGGGACTTCCTATAGGACCACATTTATTCAGCAAGCCAGTGACATAAACAAATTAAGGGCTGGGCGCGGTGGCTCACGCCTGTAATCCTAGCACTCTGGGAGGCAGAGGCGGGAGGATGGCTCAAGGTCAGGAGTTCAAGACCAGCCTGAACAAGAGCAAGACCCCGTCTCTACTAAAAAATAGAAAGAAATGATGTGGACAACTAAAAAAAAAAAAAATATATATATATATATATATATATATATATATATATATATATATAGAAAAAATTAGCCAGGCATCGTGGAGCTTGCCTGTAGTCCCAGCTATCGGGAGGCTGAGGCAGGAGGATCGCTTGAGTCCAGGAGTTTGAGGTTGCTGTGAGCTAGGCTGACGCCATGGCACTCTAGCCTGGGCAACAGAGCCAGACTCTGTCTCAAAAAAAAAAAACCAAAAAACAACAAATTAAGATCTTAGAAAGGAGGGACTCTCTTGTTTAAGAGAACATTTAACTCAACGTACTATGTGACCTTGTTTAGATCCTGACTCAAATAAACCAACAAATCAATGCAAAAAGACACTTTGAAACAATTGCAGGTATTTGATCATTCCATGGAATTGTTCATTTTTGTTAGGTATGGCACTGATTATGTAAGAAAATGTTCATATGTTTTAGAGAGGAACACTGAAAAATGTAGGAATAAAATGACAGAGTGGCTGGAATTCGTTTTAACATACTTTAGAAGAAAAATTTAGATTAAACTAGTTGATGATTCTAGAATCTGGAAAATGGGGAGTCATATATACTTTTGTGCATGCTTGAGATTTTCATTTAGAAATGCTTTAAAGGGATGTGGGCATGTCTCTAGGATTTGGGGTTGGGCATCTGTTGATCCGGCCTGGCCTTGGGAAGTCATCTCTGCCCACTCCGCATCCACCACCCTTGCTCGTCTGACCTCCACACGATTGGAGGGAACTCTTCTTTGGGACTGAAGCACAATGCATTGTCCCTACAAGGGGTGCTGGGCTCTCTGGGTCAGCCTAGCCTGGCACGGGCAGCACCTCTGACTTGCCCCCACTCCTTCCAAATCCACTCACATTCACTCTGTGGTCAGTCACATCCTCCTGCCCTCTTCCTCGTCTCTCCTCCCATGGCAAGCCTGCCCTAAGATGCCCATCCTGGGGCTGAGGGACATCGAGAGGGGGGCTCAGAGTTGTGGGCATAGGAGGGACTTTGGCACCTGCCACAGTGGGGCAGGAAGATGAGAGCTGAGCTCGTGCCCCTAGCCGGAAGCACCTGGACCCCTCCCCCGCTAGCTGAGACAGAAAGGAGTACGGATGATGAGAACAGCTCTCTGGAGCCCTTGTGGTTGTAGAACAAGGCAATGCAGGTACCTAGACCATCACCCTAGAGCTGAGCAAGCTGTAGTCTGTCTCAGGAGGGTCCCTCACTGACTCTCTTCTGAATTCATTCACCAACATGTTCTCATTTCCTTGCTACTCTTCCATCCGACCATAATGTCAACCACAATCATATCATTAAACCACAATCATATCATCATCCTCTTCTATCACCTACGTGATAAATGATTCATTCTCACATTCTCTCAATTAATACCAGTTCAGTGCTCATGTTCTGAGGAATCTCCAATGAAAGCATGCAGGGCTTGTCCTAACAGCCTTGGAGGGAAGGCAAACAACGAGATTTGTCAAAAGGGTAGCAAGTGCTGTGGCAAAGGTGCAGACAGGTGCTCTGGAAGCTGGGACAAACTGGCCTCCGCTCTGCCTGGGCTGAGAGGGAAGGCTTCACAGACGAGGGGCACTTGAGTTGGCCCAGGAAGACAAATAGGAGTTGTTCAGGCAGATCCGGGAAGCAGGGGAGGTAAGCGCAGGTGTAAAGGCATGGAACAGCACAACTGAAAAGTCCAGGCTGTGTTGCTTGGAATTTTCCTGTGCATCTTGGGGAGGGAGGCTTGGAAGACTTCAAGCGTAGGGGAGTCATGGCAACTTGGGGGCTGGAAATGTCACTGTGAAATGGAGAAAGGGTGAGGGGAGATGCAGCCTGGGAGACTCACAGAGAGACTCCTGCAGATGGAATAGATTTGGGACAGACTGAGGGGCCCACAAAAGAGGGAGCAGATGAGTGACTCCTGGAGGGAAAACTCCAGAGATGTGGTGGGGAGGGACATTCCTCAGATAGGCCCTTGGGAAAGGGGCAGACGGGGGAGGTCAGAAGAGGTCTGGTTGGGACAGGTGAAGGTGGACATGCCCGTTAGACATACAAGAGGGACACAACGAGAGGGAGCTGGATCACTGTTCCTGAGCAGTGGAGTAAGCTCTGGGCTGCAGATGGAGGCCGGGGAGACGGCAGCCGCTGTGTGCTGGAAGAGGACCTGAGAGACGTGCAGGGCTGACGTCTCCCTCACATACAGTAGGCACAGTACCCATGAAAATGTTTTATCTAAGGGCTCACAAAATGTCTTTTTTTAAACAAATTTTGAGACAGAATCTCACTCTATTGCCCAGGCTACAGTGCCGTGGCGTCAGCCTAGGTCACAGCAACCTCAAACTCCTGGGCTCAAGCGATCCTTCTGCCTCAGCCTCCTGAGTAGCTGGGACTATAGGCATGCGCCACCATGCCCGGCTAATTTTTTCTATATATTTGTAGTTGTCCAGCTACTTGCTTTCTATTTTTTAGTAGAGACAGGGTCTCACTCTTGCTTAGCTGGTCTCGAACTCCTGAGCTCAAACGATCCTCCTACCTCAGCCTCCCAGAGTGCTAGGATTACAGGCGTGAGCCACCACACCTGGCCAAAATGTTTTTTTTTAATTTAAATTTTTAAAATTTTTAATTTTTTTAGAGACAGGGTCAGTCTCGCTCTGTCTCCCAGGCTGGAGTGCAGTGACATGATCATAGCTCACTGTAACCTCAAACTCTTGGGCTCAAGCCATCCTCCCACCTCAGCCTTGCAAAATGCTGGGATTACAGGCACGAGCCACTGCACCTGGCCCCACAAAATATTTTAATTTGTTTCAAAAGAAGAAAAAAATGAACTTGTAGACTGAAGATGTTTAATATTAATATATTTATACTGGCACTGTTATAAAAATATAAAATTTAATTTTTTTTTCTGGAGGAAGGGGTCCCAAAAGGCAAAAATGCCACGGGCATATATATCTAAAGGAACTGAAAGCAAGATCTCGAGATGATTGCCCACCCATGTTCACAGCAGCATTATTTCCAATAGTGCAACCCAAGTGTTCATGGATGGATGCATGGATAAATAAAATGTGGGACAGCCGCACAATGGAATATTATTCAGCCTTAAGGAAGGAAATTCTCACACATGTTACAACATAGATGAACCTTGAGGACATTATGCGAAGTGAAATAAGCCGGTCACAGAAAGACAAATAATGTATGAGACCACTTACATGAGGAACCTAGAATAGTCAAATTCATATAGACAGAAAGTACAGTGGTGGTTGCCAGGGGCTGGGGAGGGGAAATGGGGAGTTTCTTAATGGGTATAGAGTTTCAGAACTTTTCCAGAAAAAGTTCTGGAAATCGGTTGCACAACAATGTGAAAAACACTTACTGCTACTGAACTGTACACTTAAAAATAGTTAAGATGGCAAATTTTATGTTATGCATTTTTTATGACAATAAAAAAAACATCAAGGGCCTAAGAAAGTCAGAATGGGACCCTAGGGTGTGGCAGAGACTGCCCAGAGATGGAGCTCAGGGAGGTGAGAAGGCACAAAGCCTGCAGTGTGGGGCATAAAGCCAGAGGTGATGGTCTCCCTGCCTCCACGCTCCCGCCTTGTCTCTCCCATTCAGAGATGCACTGGGGCATCCTCAAGCAGGGCTAGGAGCCAGGACACCTGGGTTTGACTCACCCTGGACCTTGGGCTCTGCCAAGAGCAGAAGAGACAGTGTCTGCCTGCCCAACCCAGTCTGGCCCAGCCTGCACCCCAGGGACTAGTGCGGGTGTGGGAGGACCATCCTGTGGCCCAGGAACCGGGAAGGCCCCACCCTGCCTAGGGTCCCCATGTTCCACCAAGCTTTGCTGGCTGAGGCTCAATGCCTGTGGGCACCGGTGCCCCAGACCCTGCCCACGCAGACCTCCTCTGCACAGGCCCTTGGTGCGATCACTGTGTTCCTGGAAAGGTGTCAATAGAATTCCACCTTCCCACTGGCTCACTTGAACATTTCAAAGCTGCTTTCTTGCTGAAGCAGGATTTGCTATGAGCATTTCCCAGGGTCGCTGTTCCCTTTGTCCTCAAGGGGACAGCTATGCATAGAGAAGCCTCAGGAGCTGAGCAGAGATGATTGGGGAGGAGGGTATGTCAGGGAGTGGCTGGCTTTGCCCATCTGGAGGGAGGCGGGGAGGTCGCGCCACCAGGGAGCCGCCAGTGTGAGTGGGGAGGCAGGGCAGTCATACCGCACTGGGGCTGCCTCCCTTCTCAGGCTGAGCAGGAGAGTGGAGAGGGTGTAGCTTGCCCTGGGGGAACTGAGATGGGCTCCCTGCCTACCTCAAGCCCCCTGTTCCAGACCCGCAGCCCCTGACCAGATCAGATAGGGCACGTACCTGCATGGAGCTGCCCACTGACTGGGACCGTGCTGACGCAGGCAGGAAAATATTAACCCAGCAGAATGGGTGCATGCTCATGGGTGCACGATTCTGTGTGTGTGTGTTTGTGTGTGTGTGTATCTCCACAAAGAGGCTTTCACATGCAAAACCAGACACAGATAAGCACATGCATACACACACACACACACACCTGTCCATTAACACAGACACATGTTCACATATAGACATATAGAAAGACACAAATGCTTCTCACACATGCAGATAAATTTCTTCAGTATTATCTCCTGGCTGCTTCTGTTAATGAGAACCCCTTCCCCCAGGAAGCTTTCCCTGATAGCTCCAGCTCATACTACAAAGTGACAAGCCTGAGCTCTATCCCTGGTTTCAGATGCCAAGTTAGGCAGTTTGACATGGGTTTCAGAATAGAGCAGGTCTAGGTTTGAATTCTGGTTCCTTGACTTACAGGATCTTTGCCCTTGGGCAAGTGGCTGTGTGTGATCCTGTCTGTCTTAGTCTTTATCTGCTCTGTCCTGGAGGCGCGTGTATGACTCTAAGAAGGATGAGAACCTGGGCTGGGGGTGTGGAGTTCTGGTAATTGGTGGGTGTCAAAGTTAAAGACCATCCTGGGTCCTGCCTGTGCCCTGGCCCCTCCCCAGCCCACCCACCCAGGTGGTGGACCCTGGCCTCTTGGGGCAGGGGCAGAGCCCTAGTCTGGATGTTCCTAGTTCTGGGTGATCTTAGGCAAGTTGGTACCTTGCTCTAAATCTGTTTTCTGACCTGAAAAATTAGTTTGGAAGGGAACACTTACCTGGGGGAGGCTTAATGGTCTTTTCCTTTTGATCAATCTTAGAAGCTTCATGGCTTCAGGTGATTCCAGAGAGACCAGCATTCCTGGAGGGACCTACACTGCCCTCCCACCCCCATCCTTGCCCCGGAGCCATTGCAGCTGCTTCCTTACCTGTTTACATCATGGGCTCCTGAGTTACACAAAGGATTCTGTGGCTGAAAAGAGTCTGAAAAACCACAACTTACTTACATGATAAGTAAGTTAATCAAATGGTATGTTGGTTGAGACAATTAGTTGAAATGATTAGCTTATTTTTTTATTTTTTATTTTTTTGAGACAGAGTCTTGCTCTGTTGCCCCGGCTAGAGTGTCCTGGCATTGGCCTAGCTCACGGCAACCTCAAACTCCTGGGCTCAAGCGATCCTCCTGCCTCAGCCTCCTGAGTAGCTGGGACTATAGGCGTTCCCTACCACGCCCAGCTAGTTTTTTGTTGTTGTTTCTATTTTTAGTTGGCTGGCTAATTGAAATGATTAGTTTTTAATATGTCAACAGTTTTGGGGGCATTTGAAAGAAATTCAGAGAAGTTTTTAGCATCTTTAGTCATTTTTGTTTCTTCATTCTGATTTTGAAAAATTTCGATTTGCATTTTCATTCCTAATTGGGTTTCAGCCAATTGTGTTTGCCCCACATTGTTCATAATAGGGAGAGTTGGATACGTTTAAAATTAAAGACAATCTCAGCAGGTGGGGCGGGTGAAATTAAAAAAAACGACAATCTAAATGCCCACTAGCAGGGGGATTCCACATTAGGGAATGTCCATCAGGTGGAATGCTATACAGCCACATGCAGGATATGGATGTGGACCTATTGGCATGGGAAGATATTCACAGTTAATGTTTGAAAGAAAAAAAGTATCTTACAGGCCAGGCAAGGTGGCTCACGCCTGTAATCCTAGCACTCTGGGAGGCCAAGGTGAGTGGATTGCTCAAAGTCAGGAGTTCGAGACCAGCCTGAGCAAGAGTGAGACCCTGTCTCTACTAAAAATAGAAAGAAATTATCTGGACAACTAAAAATATATATAGAAAAAATTAGCCCGGCATGGTGGCACATGCCTGTAGTCCCAGCTACTCGGGAGGCTGAGGCAGAAGGATCGCTTGAGCCCAGGAGTTTGAGGTTGCTGTGAGCTAGGCTGAAGCCACGGCACTCTAGCCAGGGCAACAGAGCCAGACTCTGTCTCAAAAAAAAAAAAGTATCTTATAAAACTTTATGTATCATTCTACTTATTGCTGACAAAATGGGAAGAGGATGTGTGTATATTTACATATACACACATATACACACATCCATATATACATATATATATATCTCTACCAAAATGTTAACAGTGCTCCTTAACCTTCCTTTTGCTTGTGCTGCTGCATCAAAGGGTCTGGTCATCATCTGTGGCATATGTACCATGCTCTGTAAACCTATAGCTTTCCTAAAAAAAAAAAAAAAAATGTTAACAGTGGTTGTATTTTAGGTAATAAAATACTAAAAGAAAAGGACCTGAGATTTTTAAAATTTATTTTTTATTTATTTATTTTTTACTTAGAATGGTCTTCAGTGCTGAATTTAAAAAAATTTTTTTAAATTTCCAGTCCAATGACAGACAATTAATTATGTCTGCTCGACTTTTTTGGCTATGTGTTCATAAATACTCAAGTTTTGGCTAGGTAAACATTAATGTCCCCAATCACCAGCTCACGCTGTAAGATTTTTAGTGTAGTAAGAAATGAGAGTTGATGGACATTGGGTGATTTCCAACCTTCCACTAGCAAAAATAATTGCACTGCAGACAAAATTAGAATTAGAAAACCAAAAAATTTCCCGAAGGGGGACCAAAGGCTTAAAGACACATCAAAGTTTGCAAAAATTGCCCTGTAGTGCACCAATATTACCAATTCATCAACCAATTTATCGTTGCCATCAAATTAGTTTTTTACCTAATGGTCTGCTGCTGCCTTCACAAACCTTTTTTTCTGGGCTGTGTTTGGATGCTAACATAGCTGGGTAGAGGGACTTCATATCTACCAACCCTGTTTTATAGGTGGGGAAACAGAGGCCCAGGGGCAGGGACTGAGCCAAGGGCACAGTGAATTTGATGCCCAGCTAGGACTCAAATCCACTTCAGCATGCAAGGCATCTGGATGGGTCTTCACTGAGGCTCACAGCTAGGGTTGCCAGATCTAGCAAACAAAAGTGTAGGATGTCAAGCTGGGCACTATGGCTCATGCCTGTAATCCTAGCACTCTGGGAGGCCGAAGTGGGAGGACCACTTGAGGCCAGGAGTTCGAGACCAGTCTGAGCAAGAACGAGACCCCATCTCTACGAAAAATAGAAAAAATTAACAAGGCATGGCAGCGTGCGCCTGCAGTCCCAGCTACTCCAGAGGCTGAGGCAGGAGAATTGCTTGAGCCCAGGAGTTTGAGGTTGCGGTGAGCTAGGCTGATGCCACGGCACTCTAGCCAGGGCAACAGAGCCAGACTCTGTCTCAAAAAAAAAAAGTATCTTACAAAACTTTATGTATTATTCTACTTATTGTTGACAAAATGGGGAGAGGATGTGTGTATATTTACATATACACACATATACACACATCCATATATATATATATATATATATATATATATATATCTACCAAAATGTTAGCAGTGCTCTTTACCCTTCCTTTTGCTTGTGCTGCTGCAACAAAGGGTCTGGTCATCATCTGTGGCATATGTACCATGCTCCGTAAACCTATAGCTTCCCTAAAAAAAAAAAAAAAATGTTAACAGTGGTTGTATTTTAGGTAATAAAATACTAAAAGAAAAGGACCTGAGATTTTTAAAATTTATTTTTTATTTATTTTTTACTTAGAATGGGCTTCAGTGCTGAATTTTAAAAAAATTTTTTAAATTTCCAGTCCAGGGCCGGGCGCGGTGGCTCATGCCTGTAAACCTAGCACTCTGGGAGGCCGAGGCGGGCAGATTGTTTGAGCTCAGGAGTTTGAGACCAGCCTGAGCAAGAACGAGACCCCGTCTCTACAAAAAATAGAAAAATTAGCAGGGCATGGCGTGCGCCTGCAGTCCCAGCTACTCCAGAGGCTGGCAGGAGGATTGCTTGAGCCCAGGGCCCAGGAGTTTGAGTTTGCAACGAGCTATGATGATGCCACTGCACTCTAGCTGTGGTGACAGAGCAAGACTCTGTCTCAAAAAAAAAAAGTAAGATGCCAAGTTAAATACGAGTTTCAGAGAAACAACGAGTACATTTTTAGTATATGTTTGTCCCAAATATTGTGTCTCTGAAATTTGAATTTAACTAGGCATCTCGTATTTATCTGGTAACCCTACTTCACACAGCCCACCCTATGAAGAAAAGACCCCAGGTATCCCTTCTCTGCCCTGCACTATCCCCACTGGCCCCAGAGACCTCCCCAGGCTGTGTCCAGACTAACATGCTTCGAAAGTCTGACCCTGACTCCCACCCTGGTGGCCCCTTTAGCTGCCTCTCTTCTCTCCACAGCTGAACTTTCTGCCTCCTTGGCCTTTGCTTCCTCAGCGCTGCGGACACCATCCATGCCCTCCAGCTCTTCGCGGCAGCTCTCTGTAAACACCTGCCTTGCTGGTCCCTCCCAGCACCCAAGTCTGGGGCCGCAACCGCCTGCCGGCTCCCATCTGGGCAGCCCAGTGTCCAGGTTTCCATCTCCCTCTCACCTGCTTCTTCCCAGTCATGTCCTGTTCCCCAGAATCCCGCCCCTGGCCCTTGCCCCACTCCTGGTGCTTGCTGGGCAATCCTGTGGATTCCCACAGTGAATGCTCAGGGGCTGATGTCTCCTGTTCTTTCTCCAGCTAGACCCCTTTACCAAGCCAAGGCCCAATTGCACCCCGGCCTGCAGGAAACCCCGGGGCCTTGGGAACCTCAGGTTGGCTACTTTGCTCTTCTCTTCCCTTAGAACCCTGCCAAGCCTCTTCAGGCCCTCAGGATACAGCCTGAACCACTTGGCCTAGCAGACAAAGCCCTTCATCGTCTACCTCTGCCCACTTCTCCAGCCCTCTGCATGCCACTCACACTTCCCGGGTTTTCTCACAATGTGATCAGGCTTCAGATGGCTTCAAATAACATCATTTCCCTCCTCCCCCTGCTCATCTCAGAGGACTCTGCCCCCTGTCACCTGTTCTGGAAGACCCTTGTTCCCTCCAAACTGGGTTAGCTGCTGCCTATACTCCTTCCATCTTCCCATGGAGTGTCCTAAGTTACCTGCTGCTTACCCGTCTCTCACAAGGGACAGATGAGATTGTGTCTTCTCCACCTCTCCATGCCCAGCATCCAGCCCAGGGCCTGAACCCTGTCCCCAACACAGATCCCAGTTCCCTCCCTCACCAACCTGACCCCAGTGCAATCCAACTCTGCCCAGGCTCTGACCTCATCCAAGACCAGCTCCACTTTTCTGATCTGCAGTCAGATGCGTTATCCATTGCGCCACTGCCCCCCGCGGCTCCACTTTTGATCTTACCTCATCCCTGACCCTGACAGCGCACATAGGAAAGGAATAAAGGCAGGTCTCTCCCACTTCCAGGGGTATGTCTCTGCCCTCCTGGACCCACTTAGAATCTGCAAGAGGGGCAGAGGCTCAGGCTTCTGAGGCCACAGTGGAAGACTTAGCTCCTTGCAGAGGACTTCTGACTAGGAACAAAGCCCTTGGACTGCAGCCTCCTCCTGCTGGGTAAGCTGGGAGGGGTGGGGACTGCGCCTATGCAGGCTCCAGGCCTGGCTTGGTCTTTGGCACCCTCTAGAGGACAGTTTCATTCCTGGATCCGGGCTTTGGGCAACCAAATCCTTTTCCGTTGAGGGGCTGCGGGGCCGCTGAGGCTCCCCGGACCTACTGCCCACAGTTCACTCACCTGGCAGGTATCTTACGGTCTGCAGACCAGCGACAACTCATGTCTCAGCACGGTCACCTGTTCAAATCCCAGACTGCCTGCCCCATCCTTTGGGACCCAGTCAGACCCTGGCTCGAGAAGTCCTCTTGGACGGCAGCTGGTCCTTGGCTCCCCCAACCTTGCCTCGGTCACTGAGCTCCCACAGCCCTGAGCCCAAGCCCCTCACTCTGGTCCAGCTTTGGCCACTTCGCAGAGGCCTCTCTTGCCTTTCCGAAGGGAGGCATTCCTGAGGACAGGGTCTACATTTCCCCCTGCCGGCCTCAGACTAGGGCCCCCCAGAGGACCAGGCCTGGGTTTCTACCCTCTCAGACTGCAGTTTCCCTGCAACTATGGCTTATGCGTCCTCCTTCCTCTCAGGCTGGGGGACCCTGAAGACCAGGCCTGAGTCTCCCTTTCCCCCTTCAGACTGGGGGCTCCCTGAGGACTGACCTAGGGTATCCACCCTCCCACCCCTGCACCTGGCTGTTAATCTCCAGAAATTTCCACCTCCAGTCCCCATTGTGTGCAGCTCTCCTCATGGCTGGGGGCTCAGGAGCCTCTGTAGCCTTCCCCAGGCCTGGGGCTCTGGGAGGGCTTCCTCAGGCTCTGGCCCAGAGACAGGCTGGGAGGACAGGCCTTTCCTCTATGACTGTGAGGCCCACAGTGCAAGATCTACCTCTGACCTCACAAGGGCTGCCTCAGAACTCGGTCTCCATGGTGCCACTGGCAGGCGGAGGGATGATATTTTGGGCAGTACGTTTGGACTTGGCTCAAGTGGCACCAGCCAAACCCCTGCTCTACTGACCTCTCCCCTGGAAGAGCAGGAACAGCCCTCGAGGCTGCCCTGGGGGGGTTGAGAGGCGGGCTCTAGACTGGAGACAAGGACAGCAGAGCAGCAGCTGGGGGTGCAGCCTGAGCCTGGGACAGTCATGGAGGAACTAGATCAAGATCTGCTTTAACTGAGAAGCCCCCAGGGCATAGGCTGAGAATCATAAGGCACTTCAGCAGGGTGAGTGGGGCTCCAGGAAGGTCGGGGGCAGGGTGGCCTCCCCAAGGCCCAGGCCCAGAAGGGCCACTCCCTGGGGACCATAGAGGGAGGGAGTGTGGCTGTGGGATTGTCTGGGGAGGAAGCCCTGCCTGGGAGTTGAAGGCCTGGCTTTCTGTTCTGGTGCAGTCCTGTATTGCTGTGTGATGTGGGCTCATCACACCCACTTTCTGGGCCTCAGTATCCCTACCTGTAAGTTGACTGTTGGAAAGACCAGTGGTGGAACAGAAAATAGGAAGATATATGGGGCTGGGCTGTCAGCAGAGCTTGGGGTGGGATGACGAGAGAGCTGAAGACCAGTGCAGCTGCAGACCAAAGCAGAGGGATGCAGGTCAGAGACAGGCCAACTGCTGGCCTGCCGGAGTGGTTACTCCTACTGGAGGCTCGTCCTGAGGGGCTGGGCCTGGGGCTAGAGGGTTTTTGTAGTCAGGGTTGGGGATGTGAATTTGTGCTGCAGCTCGAGGGAACTGGGCTAGAGAATGAGCAGCACAAACAGGATGAGGAAACTCAAGGGTTACCTTCATGCTGTCAGTTTGAGAGAAAATTGGGAGTACAAGGGGGAATTTTAAGGACAGTGAAAGTGTAGACTTTGTTTTGAGGTGCATGGACTAAATGAGTTTTTAGGACTTCATCCTGTGTATTTGTCGTGTGTGTGTGCGGGTGTGTGTGTGCACGCAAGGAAGGGATCCTGGAAAGTCACAGTTTAAGTCAGTAGCAAGAGGGCTTGAGGTTAGACTAATGGCGTAATACTCAAATATGAGAGGCTGGAGCCACGGAGGGGAGGTGGAGGGCATTTCCAAGGTCCAGAGCTGGGAAGCAGACTTGGGAAGGTCAGGAGGACCTCTGCAGGGCCTGGCCGGGCCTGAGGCCAGCACGGGCAGGGTGGCAGGGGAACTCCAGGGCCTTTCCCCAGGGGCTGAGGCAGCCCCCTGCCCGCTTGGCTGGGTTGAAGGGGTGGTACTAGCAGGAGCTGCCCCGTGTCTTCTCCCCTGGGGTGCTGAGGTCCAGTGGGAATGTGGGGCCAAGTTCCATGTCGCCGAGCCCTAGTAACCTCTCTTTGGCTCCACAGCATCTAAAAATCTGACAGACAAAATATGTCTCAAGTAATCGGGCAGAGGCGGTAAGCACCCCATCCCATTCTGCATCCCCAGCCCCATCCTCCGCCCAGTGCACTTCAGTGTCCCCTCCCTGTCCCACCCTCAGCTTCTCCCTTGTGGCAACCGCCCTCCCCAGACCCCCTCCTTCCCACCCACCCCTAGCCCATGGGGCCCCAGAAGAAGGGCCTCTCCCTCCTGTCTCTCACCCTCCGTTGGACAGCCAAGGCTCAGGCTGGGCCTTGGGGTGAGGGGAGGCTCAGAGAGTCCCAGATGAGGGTCGGCGATGGGTCAGTAGGTTCTGACTTGTCCCCATGTAGGTGGCACTCAACTGAATGGAACCACCACCTCTCTCCCTCTCAGGCTCAGCTCTCTAGGGTGAACAAGAACTAGAGTCCTTGCAACAGCCAAGGCCCGGCCTATCTAGTCCCCTTTACCCTCTGACCACCCTCACCTCTGGTTGCCTTCTCTCCCTACTCCAGCCACACTGACCTCCGCTGCTTTCTTCAAACACGCTCAGAGTGCTTCAGCGACTATTCCTTCTGCCTGAGACGCCCTTCCCACGGTTACCCACTTGGCCCACTCTCTCGCCTCTTGTCTTTGCTCAAACGGCACCTTCTCATGAGGCTCACCCTGACAGCCCTATTTCAAACACCCCACCCCGCCCGCTGCACTCCCAGTTCTCTTCTCCTTGTTCTGTTGTTTCCACAGGACTTACTACCTTCTGACATACAAATGCGCCTGCTTGTACATTCCACTGCCGTCAGCTCCACACAAGCAGGGACATTTGCCTGTTCGCGTACTCTTGGATCTAGAGAATGAATAGTGCCCCTTTGTACTGATGACATTGCTGTCTCCAGCCCACATCTCTCTCCTTGGCTTTAGATCCTGTTTCCAAAGACCCACTGGGGCCCTACAGGCAGCTCAGATCCCAGCTGAAAACAGCCTCCTCTGCTCTCCCCACATCCACTCATCCTCCTGTGTCTCAGCTTAGTCAGGGTCCCCTTCTCCTCAGCTGCTCAAGCCAGAAGTCCAGGTCACGTCCTGATACTTCCCTCTCCTCCACACCTCACATCTAGTCACCAAGCTCCTAAAATATCTAGAATGTGTGTGCCTCCCTCCACTCCTTCTAACACCACCCTCTGTACCCATGACCTTCAGGCCACCACCTGCCCACGCGTCAGAACTCTCTTCAGGCCTCCCCTCCCAGCCCTCCCCTGAGCTCCCTTGGTCCCAGGCCTCCCCTGTCTGGTGCTGTTGCCATAACCATCTCTTCCACTAAATGGAGCAAGCCAAGGGTGGAGACTGGATTTTCACTTTGTATCCCTGGGGCCTGATTCATAAATAGATGCTCAATAAATGTTTGTTGAATGGAGAAATGTTGCTTAGAAGGTTGAATGGTTGGCTTCAGGGTAGTTGGATAGTTCATGGCTGACTAGTTGATTAGATAATTACATGAGTTAATAGGAGAGTAATTAAATGATTTAATGGCTAGTTAACAGGAGAGTGAGTTGGTTAAGCTGCTAGATTAATGAGTCAAAGGGTCAGTAAATTGTTAGCTATTTAGTTCCTTGATCAGCAGATTACTTAGGTAATCCAGTTGGTTGTTAGTTTCTTGGTTTATAGGCTAGTTTTCTTGGATACTCTCTTTTCATTCTATACCTTCTCCTTGAGCTATCTCATCTATGCCCATGGCTCAAATGACCATCTGTCACCACGTTTGGTGACCTCCACATGTGTATCTAAGTGAGACCACAAGACCAGCTGCCTCCTTATGGGTCGTCTCCACCTAAGTGTCTGGCAGGCTCCTCAACGTATCTGGAAAGGACCTCATCCTTCTCCTGCCTAAACCCACAGCTTCTCTCCTGTGCCCCACGCTGGTCATTCTGTCGCTCTAGCCAGAACCTAAGGTCACCACCGAGCCTCCCCTCTGCATTCCCCTCTCTAATCAAACACCAAGTCTGTCAGATTGACTGTGCTCTCTGGCTATCTTCACTGCTGCCTCCTTAGCCTCAGGCCACCATCACCCCTCACGGTCTGTGAGAGGGCTCCCGAGACTTGCCATGCCTCCACTCTGCTTCCTACATCCTGGCCTCCACAGGGGAGGCAGCCCTCCTGCCGAGATCTTCCACCCGGCCCCCACGGTCCTCTGGTTGAGTTCAGAGTCTCTAGCATGGGCCATGAGTCCTTCACCACCTCGCCCTGGCCTCTCTCTGCCCATCTTGTGCCACTTTCACTCCTCTTCGGGCTAGCCTATCCTTGCAGAATTCCTCTATACATCCTGTCATAGCTGCAGGCCTTTGCACCTGCCAGTCCTATGCCCAGAACTGTCACCCGCCTCCCCAGATGCTCCTTTACAGGGCCAGCCTTGACCTAGATTTCCCTTCCTCTGGGAGAGCCTCCTACCCCCTCCTCTAGGCCATTCTCTTCCTCCACGTGCTCCTATGGTGCCCACTCTTCACCTGTGGCAACGCTCATCACACTTTATAGTAATTGCTTAATTAATTGTTTTTCTTCCAAAGATCTGGGATCACACCAGTGTCCTTTGCTGCAGTGCCTGAACATAGTAGGAATGCCAGGCATTCCGTAAATCTTTGGGTCATTGGCTGGTTGGTGGTTATTGCTGCTTTACTGTGTCTTGCCTGCTGTGTGGTGATGAGGAAGGAGCCAGGCTTCCAGACTTCTCTTGGTGTTCTTGGCTTCCTGTTCTGTCCACCTCTCTCCTGCCTCTGCGGTACCTCCCCAGGACTGTTCTTGGGTCCTTGCTTGCATCAGGCTGCTCATAGGCCCTTTTTCAGGGCTGAGGAGGCTGTAAGGGGACCCCTATATGATGCTGCATGGGAGCTGGAGTTGGATGGAAGCCAGTGGGTTGTCCAGGCAACGCTACATCCCCCTCCATAAACTCAGCCCTGAGCCTGTTTCTGTGGTGTAAGGAACAGAGCAAGGGCTGGGATGGGTGAGATATGAACACAGGGTCTCAGCTACAAAAGTGGAAAATGTTTTATTCCATGGCTGGACATCTCTCATGCCCTCTGCTTACTTTTTGCTGCTCTGAGGCCAGGAGAATTTGGAAACCCTGAGGAATGATGCTGCTATCCCTAGCAGGGTGAGGTAGTTGAAGGGCTGGTGTCAGCTTCCAGGCATCAAGACATTGAAGAGGGTGGGGTCACCGGTCTGAACAAGCACTAAGGCCTCACTTAGAAGGACCTGCAGACCCCATCGCCTCCCTGAAACTTCAGTCCTCTACCTCTCCCTCCACACGGATGCAGGGACCTGCAACTCATTTTTTCATCTACCTGTCCATCCAAATGTGCACTTACTAAACAAATTTTCATCAGGTGCCAGGCACTTCAGGTAGCTCTGAGGATCTAGTTGAGTGTAAGACAGACAGATCCCACAGTTCTCATTAATTCAACAAAATTTACTGCACATCTACTATGTGCCTGGCATTATGCTAGGCACTGAGGATACACCAGGAAGTAATATCCGGTTCCTCCTTTTCTCCCTCCCTCTCTTGTTCATTCATTCATTCACTCACAAACATCTGTTTGTGTAGACCGGGTTGCAGATCCTGGTGCATTCTGCTGACCCCTGCATCTCTGGCGAAACCTGGTGCATGTTTCAGGGCTCAGTCTATTCATGCAGCCCAGCAGCAGACTCTGAAACACCCCACGCTGTTTGCAGAGTACCTCGCTGTTGTCAGGCCCCGGCCTGTGACTCCAAAGCTCTGGCTCCTGCAGATAGGCAGACAGACAGACAACTGAGCTTCACTTTTCTGCCACTCTTTCCCACCCTGCTTCTCCCCAGAGGCTCCTTAGCACCACAGACTTCACTTTCGACTCCCCACCCCTCACTCCAGCATGGGAGGTGTGGGAAGGATGCTTCATTTGTGCATCCTTCCCATGGGTCCAGTCCTGACTAGAAGGAAGTAAAAGGCATGGCCTGGCCATCTACCCTAGTTCCTCTCCATGTCCCTGTGGCTCTCAGGTGTCTCCCATCCTAGCTGTCCCAGCTGCCTTGGGCAAGAGGAGGTGTGGTTGGTGAGGCTGCTGGGTTACCCATTAACTCAGCCATGAGTTCAGGACCAATGGGCAGCAGGTGGACTTGAGTCTCCTTTCTGTCCATGGGCTTGGGTGGCTGCTTCAGGCCCACCGGCAGCTCCAGGATGAACTCCAGGGTGGTGGTAACGAGGATGCATGCTGCACTGCAGACGCCGCTGGTACGGGAGTTCCTGGCTGAGTTCATGAGCACATATGTCATGATGGTGAGTGGGCGGGTGGCACTGGGGGGGTGGGGCACAGCAAGGGCAGCCCATGACCCCCTTCCCACTGCTGGCCTCATGGGTCACACTGTCCATTCCCCTGCCTTTGAGCTGCGAGCCTGGGGAAGAAGCAGAGAAAAGTAAAGAGAGGGGCCTCTCTCACCAAGTCTTTTTGGGACAGAAAGGTCTCATAATATGTGGGAGTAGAGTGAAACCATGGGCTGGGGTATCTAGGGACATGGCTAGAAGTGTGGACAAGGGAAAGCAAGGGGAAAGAGACTGAAGAGAACCTTTGAACATCAGGCATTGAGAATTAATCCTAAAGGCAATGGGGTGACATTGACGGTTACTGAGCAGGGGAGTGAGATGATCAGATTTAGATTTTTGAAGGTAATTTTGGATGCACTGTGAGGCCTAAGCAGGATAAGCAAGGCTGGCAGGAGGGAAGTCCGCTAGAGGCTGCTGTAATGATCTAGGATAGAGAGAGGGTGGTGACTGGTCTGGGGATAGAGAAGAAAGCATGTGTTCGAGAGAGCTGTACAAAGTGGGATCCAGGGGACTTTGCAAGCAGCAGATGTGGGGGAGGTGCTGACGTGCCATTTTGGAGCCAGCCCAGCACAGGGTGAGAGGTGAGGTTGGTTTGGATGCGGCCAGGTGAGATGCCCATGGAGAAATCCAGGAGATACTTAAATATAGAGGTCTGCAGCTCAAGAGAGAGGCTTGGGCTGGAAGGAAATGTGTGAAGTTCATCAGAATATGAGTGGTGGTTATCAAAACTGTCCAGATAGAGTATATAGAAAGAGAAAAAAAGAGGTTGAGGACAGAGCCCTGAGGAGTGAAGAAGTACACACAAAGGAGCCTGGGCGGGAATGATCAGAGAGGTAGGAGGAGAACCAGAAGGGACCGTGATACAGAGGGGAGGCAGCAGTTCCACCGGCAGGGAGCAGTCAGCAGTGTGGAAGCTGCAGACGGGACAAACAAGGTGAGCACTGACAAGCACCCTAGGGTTTGGCAACATGGAGGTCACTGGTAACCTTGACAAGGGCTCTTCTTTCTTTCTTTCTTTTTTTTGAGATGGAGTCTCACTCTGTCACCTGGGCTAGAGTGCCGTGGTGTCAGCCTAGCTCACAGCAGCCTCAAACTCTTGGGCTGAAGCAATTCTCCTGCCTCAGCCTCCTGAGTAGCTGGGACTATAGGCACATGCCGCCATACCCAGCTAATCATTTTCTATTTCTAGTAGAGATGGGGTCTTGTGCTTGCTCAGGCTGGTCTTGAATTCCTGACCTCAAGCGATCTTCCCACCTTGGCCTCCCAGAGTGTTAGGATTACAGGTATGAGCCACTGTGCCCGGCCAAGGGCTCTTCTTTAATGTGCGATCAGGACGGAAACCAGACTATAAGTGGGATGTGAAGTTTCTTGGAATCCCCCTCTCTTCTCCCCTGCTTCAGCTCTGTCACTTACCCCGGCGAGCCTCTGCCCTTCACAGGACCTGTAGCCATGCTCATTGCATCTTACAGAGGGTCCGGGTCCAGGAAAAGAAGGGGCAGCCTCTGGGAAGGGAAGCAAAGGTGGTCAGGGGCATGCCAGACAAAGTAGGGGTAAGAGAGGCTGTGTGTGTGTGTGTGTGTGTGTGTGTGTGTGTGTGTGTGTGTGTGTAGGCGAGCGTGCATGTGTGTGTGTGGTTGTGTATGTATGAGTGAGCATGAGTGTAACTGTGCCACAGTGCAGGAGAGGGTAGGGCCCAGGGAGACCAAGGGCTGGAGGGACTCTGGGTTCTTATCCTGACCCTGCTACTGACTTAGTTATCAGGCGGCCTTGGGCAGGTCTCTTCCTGGCTTAGAGCTTGTCCTCTCACTTACTAAGTGTGTAGCATCAGGCCTTCACGGGCTTTGGAGCTGGGTTTAAATTCTGGTTCTGCCATCTTCTTTCTGTGTCATCTTCCACAAGTATCTTAAGTATTCAAAACTTTACCTTCGACCGGGTATGGTGGCTCATGCCTGTGTAACCCTAGCACTCTGGGAGGCCAAGGCGAGAGGATCCTGGCCTTGAGGCCAGGAATTCAAGACCAGCCTGAGCAAGAATGAGACCCCATGTCTATAAAACAAGAGAAAAATTAGCCGGGTGTGGTGGTACGCACCTGTAGTCCCAGCTACTTGGAGGGGCTGAGGTAGGAGGATCGCTTGAGCCCAGGGCCCAGGAGTTTGAGGTTGCAGTGAGCTATGATAACGCCACTGCACTCCAGCCTGGGTGACACAGTGAGACTCTGTCTCAAAAAAAAAGAAAAAAGAACTTTAGCTTCCTTGTTGGTAGACATGAACACAAACTGAGCTGGCAGACTGTGTGAAGAAGGCCAAGTGCCAGCACCCAGTACACATGTGGTGCCCACGTGTTGGTCCCTTGTTACTCTGACAAGTGCTCTCAGTGTCTCTCCTCCCTGCATCTGGCCCTCTCCCCCTCCTCCCTTACCTGCTCTCCTGCTTCTGCTCCTGAGCTGTGAGGACAGCAGCTGGATCCTGTCCCTCCATAATCCAGGGCAAAGTAATTCATTTATGACAAGACATGCCAGCCCCATGAGGGCTGTTAAACCTTGGAACCTCGGAGGCAGGAGGGTACCTCCTCAGAGAGCTCTTAGGGAAAGCAGGCATCCCCCCACACATTGGTACCTGCCTATACCTGTGCTTCTCTTCACTTTACTGAGATTACTATTGAGCACTTACTGTATACTAGGCACTATGATGCTACGCCCCTTACATGCAGCATCTTCTCAAATGCTCATGACAGCCCTGTGAGATAGGTAGTTATTATCCCAATTTCACAGATGGGGAAACCGTGACTAAGAGTTTAGTCATGGGGAAACATGAGACTAAGCCACTTGCCCAAGGTCACACTTTAAGGCATGGTTTTGACCCTTAACCTCTATGCTCTGTCCCTTAGCTTAACTATGGCAGGCTTTCTAAGACTCGGGCCTGTTAACTCTCCCCTAGGTGGGGTAAGGCCCTCACTTTCAGGCTTTGGGTAGTTTAAGATGCCTCTTTGTGCTTCAGTTTCCCTAACTGGTGAGTGGGAGCAAAATTACTTGCTACAAAGATTTGCTGTGAGGATTGAAGGGCAGTAATGCTTATAAAAGATTTGTGAGGTTGAAGCTCATATAGGACATTGTGTTGTTATTTTTATTTCTTTTTACAGGTGTTGATGTTGTTATTTTTAGTTGCCAGGCTGTGCCAAGAAGTGGGGACTTTTTTAGTTGACAGGAAGCTCAGTGCGTCGCCAGGGTGAAGGTCTTGCCAAAAAAACTAACATGACCTTGGGCCCCATTTGTTGTAGCCAGGACGAAGGAAGCGGACTGTTCCACTCTACAACCTCCAGGGGTGTTGTCCTTGGAGCTGCTGTTGGAGAGACTTTGATGGGCTAGGCCACGTTCACTGACCAGGGAGGGAGGGGTGGGGCTGGAGTCATCTGGGCCCTGGAAAACCAGCCATGCACGTGAGCCATAGGGCAAGGGTTGCCCACGCACATGCTACAGAGGTTGAGAGAGAGTCACTCAGGGTGGTAGGGACTTTGGCTAACTGCAGAGCGCTGATCTGTGTAAGGGAGTAGCTGCCACTACTTCAGCTGACCGTTGCCAGGAAGAGTGCAATGCGGGCCAGTGCTGCCTGA
>RJWJ010019025.1:7024-30921 GCA_004363605.1 Indri indri
TAATTTTTTTTTTTTTTTTTACTATTTCCAATGTTGCAATTCTAATTTTTCAGGCACTATTGCCTTTGGACTGATTCTCTAATACAGACCATAAAATTTCTGGAGTTGAGCTCTTCTATCACTAATGTAAACTAAGTTTAACACCAGAATTTATTTAAGCAATGATGTGGTCTAAATGGCTTACGGAAACAATCTACACACTATTAAAGGGATTAGTTTATATAAGGATCTTTCCCCAGGGCATTCACAAAGAGTTTATTGAATTCAATATAAATGGTTGATATTTTAAAGAGCAAAGATAATTATGTATATAAAATCAGAGAACTTTAATAGATACGGTCTCTGAAAATAAAATAATGATGTAATATAAACAAATTAAAAAATTTTGTCAACTTCGAACAAACAGATTCTCAAAGACAAAATTAAAAACTAAATCAGACTTCCATAGAGGAAAAAAACATTGCTTTAAGTGATAATTTTAAAATATTTTCAGCAAAAAAAGGGGAGCAGGTACAAGGGTTTTATTATAAATAATTTTAAATAGTGTTTTATAAATTTATTCTGTCTTGAAACTTTGTGAACTGTGCCTCTTTAAACCTCTGATGTTTGTTTTTGCATATGTACTCAACCTGAATCTTAAATACTTTGTTTTGAGTTCAGTGGCCTATTGTTTAATATCTTAGGTAGTGAGCTTATGTGTGTCTTGGTTTAAGTTCCATCAAGCAAATGCAGATACATGAGGAAAAGTTAAAGAAAATGATCAATGGTGAGTCTGTAAAAGGTTTCTTCAAATTGATTACTCATTTAAATTGTGATTTAGTTGCTTTTAGAAAGAAAGGTATCTACTTATTCTCCATTGATGTGGTGGCACATTTGTTGCCTTAAAGCAATGTAGGCAAACTGAAGTGGCTCACCAGAGACACCAGTTGCCAGATCATCTCAGAAAGAAGGAAAAGTTTTAGATGAAAAGGAAAAACAAATAAACAAACGTAGATCAGGTGTAATTCTGAGAAACAAAGTGCCAGAACCTAACAAAGATTCCACATGAAGAAGTTGCAAAGCGGAACTAGAAGGAGCAAGATATCAGCAGAGATCAAGCCCCAGGAGGCTTGGAGTCCAGCAAAAAGGGCAGTTTTTTCCCCTCCCCCACATCTCTGGCAGGCAGCAGGCCACTGAGCTGCTGGAGAGCCTTTCCACCCTCACAAGCCCAAAAGCTGCTGCCACCAGTGAACTGGAAACTTCTTGAGGACAAAGCTCCATGCTGCTCCTTAGAGTTGTTTCCCATCACGACAGACCTGAGCCAAGATAGCAGGCGCCATATTGCTTGTATAACCACCTTGAACAAACCTTTGTCCTCCCAAGGGGCCTGTAGCCCCTTGGTTGTCATTACACTCATTTTCACCCAAACATTTCCCAACTCTGACAGAGACTGTAAGAGCCACAGGGGACTAGTGGGTCCAGGGCTATCTGCATGACCCCAGAGCCTGGATATTCCAAGTGTGCTACTTTCAGGAGAGAGGGACGGACATGACCAGACTGCCAGGTTTCCTCCATCCAGACTCTTTTCCTCCCTTTCACCGCTGCCACCCATGGCAGCTAAAAGAGAAGATTGAGCCAGGGCTCTCAGGAGGGGCAGCTTCCCCTCTGTTGGCGCATCCACCACATCAAGGACTTCACTGGGAGTGGGGCTCGAACCTATTTTCTTGAAGACCTGTAGTAGACTAAGGGGTGTTCAGACTATGAGCTGCCTGATCACTGACCCTTCCTGGGGCTTCTAGCCTGCCTGCTCTGTCAGAGCAGAATACACCCCAAAGCAGAGGGACATCAAACCTTCTTGAGCACCCGATAAGCAACTCAGGACCAGCATGCTTTTCCTGGCACAGTCAGGGATTGATCTTTGGGGATCTGGGGACAGGCCTGCAGTCCAGATCCCATACCCCCAGGACCTGATCATGTTGCTTGAGGGCACAGAGGGGAGATTTGTGAACTATTTTTGGAAGGCAAGGGAGCCCACATGGGCAGAACTGAAAAGAGAGTGAAGGGTGGGTCCCAGCCACAGTGCACTTGTGGAGCACCCCTCCTCCAACAGAAAGGCCATATTCTTGGCCCAGGGTGGGATCCTGGACAGGAAAGCTCCCACCATGGAGCGCCATTGCTGGGGATCTCAGCTAGTTTTGTTTCGTACCTGGTGGCATATAGCAAAGGGAGACTTTGGAGCGGGGCGGGGAGGAAAATAGTGAAACCCACTCCTGGCAGTCAGATTGTGAATCTCAAATGTCCACCCCAACAAGTAGACTTTCTGGCTGGGTGGTTCAGACCCTCCCTGGTGGCTTTCCCCAGAATCCTGGAACAGACCTTTGACCCCTTGGGAAACAGCTACCTTATCAGCTTTCTGGAGCCTGAGGGAAGGCTAACCCAACCCAGGCACAACCAACCTCACTCCCCAACCTGCCTGTGCTGTGGCAGAGAATAAGTACTCAACTGGAAGTTCCAGGACCCCATCCACCACCTGGGGCATTCAAGTGCTTCTCCTGAGGGGCTAGGGCCAATTACAGATCCCAAAAACAAAACCGCAGCTTTTTCATTCTGGCAAGAGGCACCTACTGACAGGGAGGTCAATTTAGACAGCACTTTATAGCAATTACTGACTTAAGCATACAGGGTGTGATTGATTTTTTCCTACAAGCACAACCAGAGATTAATCTGGGAGTGCCAATACAATTCACACTTTTAAGAATACCACAGAGCTGGGGAAAGGGAAAATATTTCAAAGACCTCCATTGTCATTCATCAAGAGACAGGGAATCTACCCACATGCACAACTCACCACTGCTACAGCCTACAAGCAACTAGTAACTGAGAAATCCATCACACTAAGGATGTCTACAACCAAAGTATGCATCCAGAACTTATACCACCATCAATGCACCCACAAGCAAGGCCAAAGTTTCTTACCCAACACATGCTACAGAAACAGCCTTAAGAGTGAGAAAAATAAAAAGCCCCATCTAAACAAAAGAAAATCCAAAAAATGAGAAGTGACAATTGCTCCAGATGAGAAGGAATCAGTGTAAGAATTCCAGAAGTATGTAAAATCAGAGTGAAAGGATGCATCCAAAGAGAAATACCAGTTCTCTGGCAATGGATACCAACTAAAGGAAAATATCGAAATGACAGATAAAGAATCCAAATATGGATCGTAAGGAAGCTCAATTAAATCCAAGAGAAAATAGAAAACCAATTCAAAGACACTAGAAAAACAACTCAGGAAATGAATGAAAAAATCATTAAAGAGATCAACATATTGAAAAAGAACCAAAGAGAACTTCTGGAAATGAAAATTTCATTTACAGAAATACAAAACACAGTGGAAAGTTTTAAGAATAGACAAAAACAGGTAGAAGAAATTATCTCAGAGCTTGCAGACAACTATTTAAAATTAATTCAGTCAGTCAAAAATAAAGAACAAACTATTTAAGAGGAATAAAAAGCATATAAGAACTATGGGATTATATAAAATGTCCAAATATTAAAATCATAGGCTTCCCCGAGGGTGAAGGAGAAAATGCACAAGGTCTGGAAAGCATATTTGAGGGTAAAATTAATGAAAACCTCCTTGGTCTTACTAGGAATTTAGACATCTAGGTACAAGAAGCTCAAAAAACACTTGGCAGATTCACTTCAAAGAGGCAATCACCAAGACACATATTCATTAAACTGGCCAAAATCAGCATGAAGGAGGAACTCCTGTGAGCCATGAGGCAAAAAAAAAAAAGCAAGTAACTTTCAAAGGAAAACCCATCAGGCTAACTGCAGACTTCTTCACAGAGACCTTACAAACCAGAAGGGATTACGACCTCATCTTCAGTTTTCTTAAACAGAACAAATGCCAGCCTAGAATTTCGTATTCTGCAAAACTATATTTTATATATGAAGGAGGAATAAAGACTTTTCAAGACAACCAAACACTGAGAGAATGTGTCAAGACCAGACTGGTCCTGCAGGAAATACTCAGAACTGCATTATACATGGATCAGTACAATAGACACCCACCAGCATAAGACTGCCCAAAAGCTAATGCTCAGAGCTCATATAAAACAATAGCACAAGAGGTAAAACAAAGCAATAAGGTATTGCCCAACAGGAGGAACAGAATAGCATCTCCCATATAATTTCTATCAATTAACAAGAATGGACTGAATGTCCCACTCAAGAGACATAGTCTGGCTGAATGGATAGAAAAATAAAACGCATGTATTTGCTCTCCCCAAGAAACATATCTAACTGACAGGGACTCATACAGACTCAAAGTGAAGGCATGGATAAAAATACTCCATGCAAATGGAAACCAAAAAAAAAAAAAAAAAAAAAAAAAAAACGGTGTAACCACTCTCATATCAGACAAGATTGACATTAAATGAATAATAGTAAAGAAAGAGAAAGATGGTCATTATATAATGGTAAAGGGAGCAATTCAACAAGAAGGTATAACAATGACAAATATTTATGCACCTAACACAGGAGCACTTGGCTTCATAAAGCAAACCCTACTAGATTGAAGCAATGAGATAAACAGCAGCATCATAATTGTCAGAGACTTCAACATACCACTGACAGAACTGGACATCAAACAGAAAATAAAAAAAAGAAACACTAGACTTAGAACAAATGGGCCTAAGAGACCCTTACAGAACATTTCACCCAAAAACTGCTGAAGATAATTTTTTCTCATCAGCACATGGAACATTCTCCATGATTGATCATATCTTAGACCACAAAACCTATCTCAACTAAAAATTAACTCCAGGAGAAACAACACACAATTCTATACAAATTCATGGAAATTAAACAACCTGCCACTGAATGATTTTTGGGTCAATAATGAAATTAAGATGGAAATGAAAAGATTTCTCAAACTGAATAACACAAGTGACACAAGTTATCAAAATCTACGGGATTCTGCAAAAGCAGTCCTAAGGGGAAAACTTACAGTTTTAAATGCCTACATCAAAAAGACACAAAGATCACGAATTAACAATCTAATGACTTACCTCAAGGAACTAAAATAGGAGGATCACACCAAATCCAAAGCCAGCAGAAGAAAAGAAATAATTAAGGTCAGAGTAGAACTAAATGAAATGAAAATAAATGAATCAAAAAATACAAAGGATCAGTGAATCAAAAAGTTGGTTCTTTGAAAAAATAAACAAAATTGATACACCTCTGGATAGATTAACTGGGAATAGAAGGGCCCAAATAAGCTCAATCAGAAATGAAAAAGGACATATTACAACTGATACCACAGAAAATACAAAATATCATCCGTAAATACTATGAAAATCTCTAAAGATATGAACCGAAAAATGTAGAGCAAATGGACAAATTCCTGAAAACTCACAATCTCCCAAGACTCAATCAGGAAAAAATAGAACTCCTGAGCAGACTAATAATGAGCAGCGAGATTGAAGCAGTAATAAAAAGAATCTTAGAAAAAAAAAAGAAAGGAAGAAAGAAAGGAAGAAAGGAAAGAAAGAAAGAAAGAAAGAAAGAAAGAAAGAAAGAAAGAAAGAAAGAAAGAAAGAAAGAAAGAAAGAAAAGCCCAGGACCAAATGTATTCACAGCTGAATTTTATCAGACCTACAAAGAACAGCTGGTACCCATACTGTAGAAACTATTCTATAATATCAATAAATATAGAATCCTCCCCAACCCTTTCTACAGAGCCAGTTTCACCTTGATACCAAAGCCAGGCAAGGACACACACAAAGATGAAAACTACCAACCAATATTCCTTATGAATATAGATGCAAAAATCCTCAATAAAATACTAGCAAACTCATTTTAACAGCATATAAAAAAATGATCCACCATAACCAATTGGGCGTCAGTCCTGGAATGCAGGGATGTTTCAACATAAGTAACTCAATAAATGTAATTCACCACATAAACAGAAGCAAATACAAAGACTTTATGATTACCTCAATAGTTGCATAAAAAGCATTTGACAAAATTCAGCACCCTTTCATAATAAAAATCCTTAACGCACTAAGTATAGAAGGACCATATCTCAAAATTATAAAAGTCATATATGACAAATCCACAGCCAATGTCATACCAAATGGAGAAAAGTTGAAAGCATTCCAACTAAGAACTGGAACAAGACAAGGGAACCCACTGTCATAACATCTATTCAATACAATGCTGGAAGTCCTAGCCAGAGCAATCAGACAAGACAAAGAAATAAAGGGTATCCAAATTGGGAAAGAAGAGGTCAAACTATTGCTTTCTGCTGACAATATTTCTATAAAACCCCAAAGACTCCACCAAGAGATTCCTAGAACCGATAAATAAATTCAGCAAAGTATTAGATTACAAAATTAATGTGCACAAATCAGTAGCATTCCTATAAACCAATAACAGTGAAACTGAGAGCCCAAACAAATAATATCATTCACAATAGCTGTAAATAAAATAAAATACTTAGGAATATACTTAACAAAGGAGGTGAAAGATCTCTACAAAGAGAACTAAGAAACACTGAGAAACCATGGAAGACACAGACAAGTGGAAAAGCATATCAAAATCATGGATCCATAGATTCAACATTGTTAAAATGTCCACACTACCCAAAGTTATTTACAGATTCAATGCAACCCCCGTTAAAATGCCGACATCATGTTTCACAGATCTAGAAAAAATAATTCTATACTTTGTTTGGAACCAGAAAAGAGCCTGAATAGCCAAAGCGATCTTAAGGAAAAAGAACAAAGGAAGCAACACATTACCAGACTTCAAACTATACTTACTACAAGACTATAGTAACCAAAACAACATGGTATTGGCAAAAAAAAATTGAGACATAGACCAATGGAACAGAACAAAAAACCCAGATATAAAACCATCTATATACAGACAGATGATCTATGACAAAGCAGACAACAGTATACACTGGGGAAAAAAGGCCCATTCAATAAATGTTGCTGGAAAAATTGGATAGCTACATGAAGAAATATGACACAGGATCCATATCTCTCACCACACACAAAAATTAATTCAAAATGAATGAAATACTTAAATGTAAGGCATGAATCCATTAGAATTCTAGAAGAAAATGTAGGAAAAACTCTTCTAGATATTGGCCTAGGCATAGAATTTATGACTAAGATCCCAATGGCAATTACAGCAACAGCAAAAATAAATAAATGGGACTTGATTAAGTTAAAAAGCTTCTCCACAGCTAAAGAAATAATGAACAGAGAGCAAAAGGACAACCTGCAGAATGGGAGAAAATATTTTCCAGCTATACATCTGATAAAGGGCTAGAACCCACAAGCTACAAAGAACTCAAGCAAATTCACAAGAAAAAAAACCCAAACAACCTCATTAAAAAATGGGCAAAAACATGAACAGAAGCTTTTCAAAGAAGATAGAAAAATGGCCAATAAATAAATGAAAAAATGTTCAACATCATTAATCATCAGGGAAATGTAAATTAAAATCACCATAAGATATCACCTTATCCCAGTTAGAATGGCTTTTATTAAAAGAGTCCAAAACCAATAAATGCTAGCATGGATGCAGAGAGAAAACAACACTTATATGCTGTTTTGGGGACTGCAAATTAGTACAACCTCTACAGAAAACAATATGGAGATTGCTCAAAGAAGTAAAAGTAGACTTAACATTCCATCCAGTAATCCCACTACTGGGTATTTACCCAAAGGAAAGTAAGTCATTTTACCAAAATGACACCTGTACTTGAATGTTTATTGCAGCACAATTCACAATTGCAAAGATGTAGAATCAACCCAAGTGTCTGATTCATGAGTGTATGAACAAATGTGGTATAGATATATACCATGGAATACTACTCAGCCATAAAAAGGATGGATTAATGCCTTTCGTAATAATTTGGATGGAACTGGAGACCATTATCCTAAGTGAAGTACCTAAAGAATAAAAAAAATACCCGCCACATGTACTCACTATCAAATTGGAACTAACTGCATGTACACAGAGAGAAGTAAAACATAGTGGAAATCCAGCAGTGGGGAGGACAAAAGAGGGGATGGGTGAAAACCTACCTAACGGGTACAATGATCGATATCTGGTGATGGGTACACTTATAGTCCTGACTCATGCATTTCAAAGTGATCTATGTAAGCAAAAACATTTGTGTCCCCATAGTATTTTGAAATAAATTTTAAAAAAGGTAAATAGGCGATTCCAGTGTGGTTCTCCCTCTCAACATTCCACTTGTAAATACTGTTATTTCTGATATTCACTTACAGATAAAGACAGGATTTTTTTTGTGAAGTCCTCCATTTATTAGGTTTCAGTATGTATTATTGTCAGTTAAGTGTATCATTTAAGGAAGAAAATGGGAAGTCACAAGTATTGCAATTATTGACAATTATTTTATTAATTTTATTCTCTTTGCCTGGAAGACTTCCCCCTCACTCATCAGTTACTTCCATAGCATCTTTCCTCCATTTCTTCAAGACTTCTGTTCAAATGTCACTTTATTATTGATGCCCTTCCTGATCTCTCACTCAGAGTAGCAAACCTACACATATGATGTTATGTTCTGACAAGGTGTCTCTTTTCTGTGGTTTTGTCAATCATAAATCATGGTTTCCAAGTAGATTCTAACTTCCATGGAGCCAAAAATCTTGCATCAAAAACTTTAGTCTTCAACTCTTTCCAAATTGGTCTTAGTTATGTTTCACCATTTCCGTGAACCTTGCCCCACATCAGGGAAAAGCCGTGGGTAGGTGGGAGATGCCAGCTGCAACTCCTCAGGAAACCCCTGGGTTTTTGTTTACCGTGGATGACTATAGCCCCAAGTACATCCACTTTATGTGTTTATTGGGGTTGACCAAATCGAAGTTCTATTCTCCCTTCTACTTGATACAAATAAACATCTCTTAGGCCAATATGATGAACGGGACACATTCTCTTGCTCATACCCATCCTTTCAATGTCTATAATGTAAATAGAAGTAAATCAAATTTACACATATTTATATAGGTCAATGGATGGATATCCACAATTGTATTAATGGGAGAGACCCAGTATAAAATAATTCTATGGTAGTTTTTTTTTTTCTTACCTATATTGATTCTCCCACTGCTTTTCTTCCTTTCTTTAATGAAGACTTTATGTAAATTTGAAAAGAAAATACATTTATTAGCAGCAACGTTGGAAGAAAGAAAGAGGATTCTCCCTGCCAAAACTGTCAGGGAAGCATATTGTTTGACATGAATTTTGAACATCGTTTTGAAAGAACTAAGCATTGGAATAATTTTAAGTCTAATCTTCACAAACTTCTATATTTCATTCCGAGCTTACCAAGTAGACAATAACATGCGTTGACCAATGTGTCTGGAATGTTACCCAGACAGTCATAAACTTGCGTTTGGATCTCAGTAATGATGACTATCAATTCTGATATGTCAGCTGTTTAGTTTTGTGATTAGTCTCATATTTACTGAAAATTCTATCTTGCATAGATAAACTAGAATGTTTTATAAAAGGAACATGATGCCTGCTTTAAGGTTTTGTATACGAAATGAACTCACTAAATTATTTTAAGCCATCTCATCTACTGTACATGTAAAATCACCTGAAAGCTTCTACAAAGTTCACAATTCCAGATACCTACATCCATGCATTTGTCTATATTTATTCTATGTCAAATGTAACTCACATATATGCCAAAATTATTTGAGTTGATAATAATATTTTTCTAATTATTTTTGTAAGGATGAAAGTTGTAAAATTATAACTGTGAGCTTTTTGAAGCTTGCAAATCTCAAAGTATCCTAGTAATCTTTCTCTTCATTTACCAAAAAAGTACATCTTATAACACTTTGCAAAAGTTAAAAATAACTCTAATAATATGGCCATGAGTTTAGAGAAGGAAGCAACTCTTTTCCAGGAAGAATGTCTTTATGTGACAAGAGAGTAGATCCTTGAGGGTGAATGGGGCTTCCCAGCTGTTGCGACGATCTGCTCTTCACTGGCCTGGAAGATCATCACTCCACACACAGGGCTTGTCCACAGGGCCTCTGCAAGTCACAAAGAGATATCAGGAAGCCATTTCTACTTATACATATTATTAAATCTTGGATATATACTTTGCATTCCAATTTGATCGTTTGGTAGTGAATGAGGAGAAAACAACCTGAAAACAGCTCCTGCTGTCGATTTGCTTCAATTTTCAAACTGGACTAGCCAATCTCACTCCCAAAGGTGGTACTGAAATGGTAGCAATGACTCTTCTTTTCTCACCATGTGAAGTAAGATTAAATAAGATATTACATGCTGTGAGCTTTGTTCAGCCCTTAAGTGTCACTAATAAATACTAGTTGCTTTTGTTGTTATTATTATTAAAACCAATTCAAAAAATAGTATAGTGACTTTTTTCTATATGTCAAAAATTTGTAAGTAAGGCACTATGTATATCCTTCTTTTTATATATGTTAGTGATGGATTTGTGGTAAGTTTCCCAATCTTCTAAATAGTACTATTAATAGAAAAACATATTTTAAAAAACAATTCTTAATTTTCTCTTAGAATTTAAGTAGTAAATATGGAGATGGTTATGTTTCATTGCTCTGAAACATAAAATTTAATTAATTTAATCTGAGTGAGAAATTTGAATAAATTCAAATTACTGGGACCTTTTTTTTTTTTTGCAAAGCACTCTCATAGGAATGGTAACAGACTTCAAAGTGGAAAAGAATTAATACCACCATTGATGGGCTCTTGTTTTAGTAATTAAAACACCAACAGAAAGAAAGAAGAACATATTTTTGCTACTTTGAGGTAAAGTTAATAGCTATATCTTATCTTATATTGAGATCTTCCTTCTCAATAGCTTTTGGGAACATTTTCTAAAATCATGGGGCTGAAAATTAATATAAAATAGTATCAATCCAATGTCAAGCAGGATGATATTCTCTTGCCTCTCTTCCTATTTGTAGAATTTTCTATCATTCTAATCTTGCTCTCTCTCTCTTTCTCTTTCCTGATTTATGCCAAGGTTTAGATTTAAAATTACACTCTGTGGTTATGCTTCAGTAGATTTAAAATTGCTAAATTCATATGTTATGATTTCACATGGTCAGTCCTTGATGGGAGATTAGTTTATCTCCATTATCTTCAAAGTGAACTTTGAATAAAGTATTCCTAATATAAAATCCAGTGTAAAACTGCAGATTTTCCCATTATTTTAAAGAGTCGAACACTCATCTTTCTCTTTTAGCTATTGTTAGTGTTTAAATGACCTCAATTCCATGGTCATAAAGACACTGCCTTCAAAAGAGAAAGAACCTTATATTTTCTTTTCTTACTAAAATTGGAGTCATTTGAACCACTTTGAAATGGGTTTAATAGTATAACCTATCAATTTCCACTTGATTTTTGAGGTTATTGTACAAAGTAAATTCATCTGATTCAAATTGTTTAAAACTTCTTGAACAGAGCTAGCTTAACCTCAAAAGCTAATACACCCTAAAATGTTCTAAAAAGTTTTATATTCTATTTTAATGTCACAACTGTAAAGCATGGTCTTTCAGAAAAAAAATTTGTGATCTCTCTTTAAAATTTACAAATTTATAAAAATTTTCTATTATATTAATATCTATTGAAAACCATCAGTTTTGTCTAGGTAATATCTAGCCGAAAGCAAAATTTGCTCAAAGGTGAAGTATCACAAGAATGAAAAAACAAGTAACACATGTACTTACCATCAAATTGGTATTAACTGATCAATAGTTATGTGCACATATAGTAGTAACACTCATCAGGTGTCAAGCAGATGGGAGGGGGGAGGAGAGGAAGGGTATATTCACACCTAATAAGTGCAGTGTGCACCGTCTCAGGGATGGACATGCTTGAAGTTCTGACTCGAGTGGGGCAAAGGCAATATATGTAACCTAAACATTTGTACTTCTATAATATGCTGAAATCAAAAAATAAAAATAAAAAAAAATTCTCAAAGATGAACAAAGAAATTTGTTAAATATCAATAACAAATTATTAGACTATAATCACCAAAAAAGAGATGACATTCTTGTATATGTAAATTATAAATAGATACATAAAACACTTATAGCATATAAGCTTTTATGAAGTTAATGTTTATCTTTTTGAAAATATCAATTTATTATCAGGAGCATAAATTATGTAAAATATATCAAATATTATTCTCCCTATTTTATCAGTTAGCAAAATGTAGAACAGAAAGTTTAAAGGAATCATCCAAGGTCATAGTTTTGTGTAGAGTTGGAATCAGAGACTAAGTTTTAGTCTTGCTGTATAATTCCATATATAATTAGGTGCTTAATCAAGATGTGCTTTTTGTTGAAGTTTCCCAAGCTGGTGCCCTTTCTACTAGACAAGCACCTTTCATAAAATATCCACTGTATGATATGAAAAATCCTTCACCAATCTGATGGATTCCATCAGTAGCCAAACCCATACCGTTATCTTCTAAATCAGACTCCTATGTGGTATCTTTAAAATCAACTTACTGAAATATTTATACCCAGTTAGTAACAGTGGGATACCTGTTTTACCTTTCAGGATTTAGTTAGAGTACTATATTCTATTAATATAATCACCGTTGTTTGTTTTTTTTTTAAAGGTGGGATCTGCAGGCTAAGACACAGAAAGAGAGTCTGCTTTTCAGCCACTGCTGTGGTTCAAATGTTTCTCCCAAAGTTCAAGTGTTGGAAACTTAATCCTCAAAGCAACAGTAGATGGGTTGTAGAAAGATGAGGCCTAACAAGAGGATCAATGTCCCTGCATCTGGAGTAGGTTGGTTATCAGCATAGTGGGCTTGTTATGAAAGTTGGCTCTATCTCCTCCCACAAGCATGTACTCTTGCTCTACTGACTTTCTTCCTCCAGGCAATGCAGCAAGAAGGTCCTCACCAGATGTGGGCCCTCCACCTCGGACTTCCCAGCAAACCGTAAGAAATAAATTTATTTTCTTTGTAAATTACTTAGTCTGTGGTATTCTGTTATAGCAATACAAAATGGCCAATTCTGATAATTTTTGATATAGATGTCATGTATCTTATTTAATTGCAACTATTTTTAGAATATCTCCCTTAGATAAAAACTAGAAGGCCCTTCATGATGAGTAATCTGGTAGCAGTGAATTTGCAAGCTGATATTGAAATCAAGATGAAAAATGCTAATCACTACTACTGCTGATGATGTTACTGTTTGTGTTGGAACTTGAGGGATGCAAGGATAATTTCTGCAGAAATATGCAAAAAACGACTCCATTTTTCCATCCCATTCTATCCTCCTGTATACAACACATTTTAGGCATAAACTATTTGTGCCACTACTAACAGTTGCCCACAAAAATGTTATTTTTGTCATACTCTGTGTTTTAAGCAGGAATTTAAGAATTCAACTGGAGTTCAGGAAGTTAAGACTATTGATTTATTTGAGAACCTGAGATAACATAGAAGAATGAGGAAAATTATAAAAATGAACCAAATCTAAACATATGAAACAAAGGAAAGAAATGACCAGAGAATGAAAACCCAAAAGCTCATAGGCAACATCATTTGATGCTTTTAATTGTGAATATGTAATTGAGAAACAAGAAATCATGCATTTGTCATTCATCTAAATTGAATATTTGTTTTCACTCAGATACTGTTTATTTTAAAAATTATTTTTAATAAAAACAATCATGTTCACAATAATAGTTTGTTAAGTGCTGTTATGTAGTAGACAAGGTAGAGGAAAAATGGGGTAATGTGAAAAGATTGTTAGAAAGCAGAATCACTATCCAAAAAAATTTTAAAAATGCCAGAACTAAATACTGAAACAAATATTCTTTAAATATAAATTCATTTATTAATGAAAGGGGTTGGGCAACACATGATATTTTCAAAGTAATCTATTTTTCTTAGTATTATAGATATTTTTCTGTTTCAATGATTATTTAACTAAATCACAATTTTGATGCTCTGTAATATGTCATTGTATCCCATAATGAATTCAGTCTCACTTTTGTTTATTCATTTAATTTATTTAGGTTATTTTCATGTTTTTCATTTTTATAAACCACACTGTGATAAACGACCAGTAGGTATTTTCTCATCCATCTATCCTATTATTTCAGAAGAGCATGTATTTTAGATGACAAAAAAGCTCATAAATTTCACATAATACTTATTGTACTCTTGGTGTTCATTGATTGAGAAAATAGCTTGACAATATTTGAGCTTGGCACATGAAAGGAATCAGTAAGCATTTACAAAATGAATAAATTACTCCTTAAAATATTCTGACATTAAACAGCATCCACACATATTTGAAAATGTGTTCTCTGTGTTCTCTGTATCCCCTCATATGAAGAGTTTTGTTGTTGTTGTTGTTTAATTACTCACTAAAGTTTTGCTATGAAGTGCAATCATTACTGGCAAGAGAAAGATGCACTTGTATTATAGATGTTCCACTCAAGATTGTGAGTACCGAGCCTCCTCTCATAAACACAAAAGACTTGAGGAAACACTGTGTTTAAGGACCTGCCTGTGGCTTCCTATGATAGAGTCAAGCAAGATGCATGATATGGCAAGATAGAGCTAGGCTTGGTGCGGGAGGATAAAAGGGCAGGCAAGGAAAGAGGAAAAAGACCCTGAAAATGGTGTACAGCTAAATGACCATCTAATTCTAACCCATCAGGTCCGAAATGTGACTTGATGGGAAAATGTACTCTGGACCCCCATGTGCATTTATAACCGGTTTCTAATAAGAATGAATTTTGTTAATAGAGTGTATCTTCCTGCCTTTCCAGATGTATCAGAGATCTGCAACATGGTTATTCACATACTGTAACTCCAGCACCTAGAATAGTGGCTAGAACCCAGTAGGAGCTCAATAAACATTTGTTCAGTGACTGACTATGTGGCATGACTTAGTCTATCTGAATACAGCGTCATTTGGAAATATAGGGTTTCCACACTGCAATAATTCTAGAGTCCTACAGTGAGCCAAGGGTGTTAACCACTGGCTTGAGATCTTTGGTGGCAGTGTTTCCAGACTTTGTGCCATCTTTCAGCTCCTGCTCTGCTTCAGGATCCTGGACAATACACTCAGCCTGACGCCTTTGTTTTATAACCCACTTGACCAATAATTTGAGACAAAATAACCCAAAATAATCTATCCACCTGGCACCAAACATAAAATTCATTAAAAATTAATAACGATATAACATAATAGCATTGCCATTGTCATGCTACAATGTAGCCTTAAGTATTATTAATTGTCCGTGGTATACAACAGCAATATGGAATTGGAAGATACAATTGGATGCCTAATATTTCTTGCTTATTTCACTGCTATGTACTAGTATTAGAATGTCATAGTTAATATTAAGGCCTAATGAATCAAACATAATTGCTGAACTATTAACACCTAATTGATAATTAAACTAGTCAGGTTGAATAAAGGATCATAGTAAAAATACCCTTCAGCTAAAATGAATATTTTTAAACCACAGACTCTAATAATCTTATTTTTTAAAAATTTTTAATCAATATAGGTACGTAATAGTTGTATATATTTTTATAAGGTACATGTGATGTGTAATCTTTTATGATCATTTCTTTTCTGTTTTGGCCATTTATCTTCCTCTAGAATTAATCCTTACCAGCATTCTCCTCAGAGAATTTCCAGTGACTTTGGAAGGTTCTTTATATTCACCAAAGGTAGATAATACATGACCTTACATAAAAAAATGGTTGAGTTTATAAGTATATGAAAATTACAGTCTTGCAGTTCCTGGGCAGGCTCTACCGTCCGTCAAACATGCACATAATGATGGTCTTCAGCAACTTCTTGGTTATATTATCAAAAGAATTTTTCACATGCTATAAAAGAACTTGGCAAACTAACAGCTATTTTTTTATCCAGTATTTTTAATGCTAAATAAATATTTGATAGAAAGTATTTTAAGGAAAATGTCATTTTACCTCAATGCAAATAAATTTACTTTAAATTAAAAGTTTTTAAAGTAGCATTAGCAAGAAAAATGAATATTCCACTTTATTTGGTAACTCTGATTTTCTTTAACATCACATAAATAAAATTTAATTTGTACTTGATTTGTCAAATTTTGTTATGATAATTTTAAAAACCTACATTAATGGTTAAAAACTTATTTAATTAAAATATTTTTGCAAAAGTTGTATTTAGGACCATGTATTTTTGGACATTATAGCATTAACACATGCCTGTCCTCTTTTTTTATTTTCAGTACAGTTAAAATGACAAGTAATGTCTTTATGCCTAATAATTGATAAGTATTAATTAATAATAAGAGTACATTTTGTTCTATTAGTGGTTAATTGAATAGTATTTGAAAAGTTCTATAGGCAAAGTAAAATTTTATGTAGGATGTTAATTCATTCCTTATCATATGAAACATCATAAGTAAAAGAAATATCATCATAAATTTTTGCAAGGGACAAGTTTCTGCTCGGGTAATACACCAATTATAACGCTGTGTTTTTCCACAATTCATGTATGTTGCTAGAGACCTACAACCGATGTTTACGGCTTAGAAGGAAAATGACAAGTAAACCATATTTTGCCTTCATTTTACTCCCTCCCCCAATCTACTAAGCCACTCCATCACAATCATAGTCATCTTCCCTTTCTCATTTTTATGTATTTTCAGGCTCACATATATGATTTACACTTCCCCTACTTCTATGGGTATGTTGCAATATAAACCATTCAGGAATACAGCAACATCAGCCATATGAAGTGAGTTTATTACAACATTTATGTAGTTGATTTGGTTTGCTTTGCTTGGAAGATAACCTCGCCCACCCAGGGAAGAGAAGGGAAAGGGAGGGAGGAAGAGAGGGAGGAAAGGAGGGAAGAGAAACAAAGCAAAAATAACAATAATAACTTTTGAATAAGAAATGTCTGAGGTGATACATAATGATGGTGTAATGGCTATTTTTCCCTCAGAACTAAATTCAGTTAAAAATGTTTTGCTTGTGTTATTTGGGAAAGAACATTTACTTCGAAGGGAACAATACCATGGCTAACAAATATGATCCCAAAATGCAACTCAAAAAGGTAAATATACCCTTTTTATTAGGTGTCCAAAAGGAGTCTCCAAAGGCAGTCACTGAAGGTATTTATTTTATGGACAAAGGGAGTCCTGAGGGAATATTTCTGCTTTCTCATGGCAGCATGTTACACATGAAAAGGAAAAGATTTGGGTTGAATCCAAGTGAACTTGGAACAGTACCATATTTTCCTTAAATTTTGCTTCCATGCTGAAAAGTGGGGGGGTATACTCTACAGAACAATGGGAGGATTTACGGGTAAACACATGAAGACACGCAGAGCTAGGCACATTGTAGGGATTTTATACATGTTAATTTGTTGGCCTCATTCCTGCCTACTCTTTCCTAGTCACTTCCCCTTAGATGAGGGAAATAATACAATACAAATTGACCACTTACATTTTTTGTCTTTTTAAAATTAAATTGGGGTGAAATTCTCATAACAATTAGCCATGTAAAATGTACAATTTGATGGCACTTAGTACATTTATGTTGTTATGTCATCAACATCTCTATTTTTAAACACCTTCATTACCCAAAAAAACACTACCGCCCCTTTAAACAGGCACTTTCACTCCCTGCCACTCCCTCCTCACAGCCATGAACCACCACCAACCTGCTTTCAGTCTCCATGGATTTACCTGTTCTGTATATTCCATTAACATTAAATCATACAATACGTAGTCTTTTGTGCCTGGCTTCTTTCACTTAACATGATATTTCTGAGGTTCATCCATGTCGTGGCAAGTATCAGTGCCTCATTCCTTTCAATGGTTGAATGATATTTCATTGCATGTATACATTCTGTTGACCAACTCCTCCACTGGTGAACATTTCAGTTGTTTCCATTTGACTATTGTAAACAGAGTTCTGAAGAACATTGATATACAAATATATGAACATCTGTTTTCAACTCTTTTTGTGTATTTCCACCTAGTTGTAGAACTGCTGGGTCATATGGTAACTATATCTTTAACTTATTGAAGACTGTCAAGCTGCCTTCTACAGTTGCTGCATAATTATACTTTCCTAAAAATAATGTGTGAGGGTTCTAGTTTTTCCATATTCTCACTAGTATTTTTTATTTTCTGTGTCCTCCTTTTTGTTTTTAAAAATTATTAATTATAGCCACCCTAATTGGGTGTGAAGTGGTTCTATTCTTAGCCTATGCAGATAATATTCATATCTTCTTATAGTTTTGATTTGCATTTCCATATGACTAATGATGTTAAACAGCTTTTCATATACTTGCTAATCATTTGTGTATCATCACTGGAGAAATGTGTATTCAAATCCTTGCCCATTTTTTAATTGGGTTATTCATTTTTTTGTTGTTGAGATCTTTGTATGTTCTGGATATTAGACTGTTATCGGATGCATGATTTTAAAATATTTCTCCCATTCTGGAGGGTTTTTTTCCCCACTTTCTTGATACTATCCTTTGTTGCAAAAAGTTACTAC
Source organism: Indri indri (assembly GCA_004363605.1). Classification (NCBI taxonomy): domain Eukaryota; kingdom Metazoa; phylum Chordata; class Mammalia; order Primates; family Indriidae; genus Indri; species Indri indri. The sequence goes on from RJWJ010019025.1 coordinate 25,602, forward strand.
CTTTGATGACATTCAATTTATCTATTTTTAAATTTAATTTCTTGTGCTTTTGGTGTCATTTCTAAGAATTTATTACCAAAATACTACTTATCCCTGTGATTTCTTCTAAGAGTTGTACAGTTTTAGCTCTTACATTTAGGTCTTTGTTCAATTTGGAATTTAGTTGTGTCTGTGCTGTCAGTTAGGGGTACAACTTCATTCTTTTGTGTGTGAATTTCCAGTTGTCCCAGCACCAGTTGTTGAAGAAACTGTCTTAGTACCCTTCACAAATCAATTGACCACAGATGTGTTGGTTTACGTCTGGTTTCTTGAATATTTATCTAAAAAGAATTTTGAGAAATCTCATGCATAGGCTGCAATAACTTAAAAAATGTTATTTGAGAATACAAATTCTTAAAACTGAAGGTAATTACACAGTGTCCTCTCCACATCAACTCATTTCCTACAGCAACATCTATAACTGATTGTCATAAAACTTCAATGTGAATACCTCCGAATAATGGCAGTCCATCCATGACAAAGCATATGATTCTATTAACTGGCATCTCCAGTTCTTAGAATGTCAAATCTTTTCTTTTCTCCTAATGAAATGAACTTTAAATTTCTAAAATTCTTGGCCATTGGTTATCAATTCTGTTCTATGGAGTCAAAAATAAATCAAATGAAAGGAAGGAAGAAAGGAAGAAAGAAAGAGAAAGAAAAAAAGAAGAGAAAGAAAAAAGAAAAGTAGGAAAGTTATGGCAATCCTGGGAAACTGGAATTGGGGTCCTGCTTTCACAAATACCTAAAAATGTAGGAATGATTTTGGAATTAGGTAATGGGTAGAGGCTGGAAGAATTTTGAGACATGATAAAAATATTAGAATGATGTGAATAGACTTCGGTAGAAATAGGGATATTAAAGTTGATTCTGATGAGGGATCCAAAGAAAGGAAAGAGAGCTGCAGAGAAATCTCCCATAATCTCAGAGAACACATATATCATGATAAACAGAATATTGCTGGAAATATGCATGTCGAAGGTGCTTCTGGTAATGTCTCAGATAAAAATGAGGAACATGCTAGGGCACTTCAGAAAAGTCAATCCTTGCTATAGAGTGGCAAAAACATAGACTGAATTTTGTTCTTGTTTTGGGTAAAAAGCAGAATTTGTAAGTGATAAATCCTCCCTTGCCTCTTCTTAGCTCTGGTAGTTGCCAGCAATTCTTGGCATTCCTTGGCTTAGACCACTTCAATTTATGACCCTGTATTAACATGGTCTTTGTACTTCTGTGTGTGTATCTATGTGTATTCACATGGCCTCTTCATAAGGACAACTGTCATTGGCTTTATGGCCTAATCTAATCTAGTATGGCTCAATTTTAGCTTAATTAATTACATCTTCAAGGGCCCTTTTTCCAAGTAAAGTCACATTCTGAGTTTCCCAGTAGATAATAATTTTGAAGGAACACTATTTTCTTTTTTTTTTTTTTCCACCCTCTCAACCCAGCTTTTCCCAACTCCAGGAAGAACCAGGAAAAGAAGGCCAGGAACACTATTTTCTATACTTGAAATGTTTTTATCCCTTTAAATTCACACATTGAATTTAACCCCCAAGCTTATAGTATTAGGATGTGGGACTTTGGGGGAGGTGATTAGATCATAAGGGTGGACGCACATAAATGGGACTAGTGTCCTTATAAAAGAGGACTGAGGGAGCTCATCTGCCCCTTCCACCATTTGAGGACAGAGCGAGAAGGTGCCATCTGTGTGAAAGCTGGCCACTTCCCAGACACCAGATCTGCTAACACTTTGATCTTGGACTTCCCAGCCTCCAGAACTATGGAAATAAATTTCTCTTGTTTATAAACTGCCCAGTTTATAGTGTTTTGTTATTGCAGTCTGGACAGACTAAGACACTATTTAGCCCAGTATAATCCATTCTGTGCCCCTCTCCTTAATTCAAATCAGTCTCACATGCGAAGTGCATTTATTCAATTTCAGCATCTTCCAAAGTTTTAATCCATTCCCACATCAACTTTAACTCTGAAATCACATCACCAACACACAGGATTGCAAATCTTATCATTTCATTCATCCAGACCATGTATGGTGTTGAGACTCTAGGCATGAGCCATCCAGGGTCAAAATTCCTGTCCATTTGTAGACCTGTGAAACTACAAAATAAGTCATATGATTTTAAAATACTGTGGTGGGACAGGCATAGAATAGAAATTGCTATCATGAAAAGGAGACATTTGAATGAATAAATAAGCCACTGGCCTAAAGCAAGTCTTACACCCAGCAAGACAAATTCCATTCAGTTTCAAGTCCTGAGAATCATTCTCTGTGTCTTTATTCTCTGCTTCTGGGCCAAGGGGGCTTCATGGGATCTTGCCTTCTGGGCCCACAGAGACCATGCTGGTAGTGGTCCCACCATCTCAGCCTACGGCACTCCCCTCAGAGTCATTGTGAGTCATTTTCTTGAAGGATAACACATGTTCATAGCCAAATAGCTCTATTGGTCTATTTCCTGCCTGTAGGGTCCCAGAACTCCTAAATTTTGTCCCATCTCTGTCCCCCACAGTTCAAGCTGGCTGTAATTTTGTTGTATAACATTCTCACAACTCCTCTGGGTCTTCTGTGTATGTCAAAGTGATTCACAGCATTAAATGTGCAAGTCCTTATGGATCTTTCCTGGAGAGCCCCCTCTCTATTCCTGGCTTCTGCAAAGATGGTTGATTGGATCCATAAGTCATACCTCTGAACTCTCCAGCAGAAGTTGGGACAGCTGCAACTTTCGTGTTCTCTTCAGGGAATGCATTCTCGTCTTTTGCTATCTAGACTGACTAATCTTACTTCAAGTTCAATGCTTCTTTCTTCTGCATGTTCGAAATTGCTAGTGAAACCCTCTAGTCTATTCTTCATTTCAGTTATAGTACTTTTTAGTTCCAAAATCTCTGGTTTCTTTTTATCATTTCTATATCTTTATCGATCTTCTCTATTTGTTCACACAACATTCTCCTGGTTCATTTAGTTCTTTGTTCCTAGTTTCTTTTTGAACTTTATGAGAATATTTCAGAGTTGATTGAAAAATCTTTGTTTAGTAAGTGCAATGTCTATGTTTCTTTGGAGTATTTTTTGTTAATTTCTTTTGTGAATAGGCCATTCTTTATTGTTTCTTAGCTTGATTCATAATATTTTGCTTAAAATTAAACACTCTGACTTTTATATTGTAGAAATTTTCCTTCTCATCAGGATTATTTTTGTTGCTTGCTGTGAGTAGTAGCTGTTTGTTTATTTCGTGGTTTTTCCAATTAATTTTGTAAAGTCATTATTTTTTGGTGTTATATGGTTTCTGAAGTCTATTCCTTAAGATTTCATTAGTCTAGTTTTTTGACAGAGATTTCTTAGAATGTTAGGGAAGAAGGAAGAAGTAAAGAGAGAGGGAAGGTGAGAGAGAGAGAGAGAAAGAGAAAGAGAGAAAGACAGGAAGGAAGGAGGGAGGCAGGGAAGGAAGGAGGAAGGAAGGAAGGAAGGAAAAGAGAAAAGAAAAGGAAAGACAAGAAAAAAAGAAGAAAAAATAAAGAGAGAAAAATGGAAAATAAATAAGAAGCAAAAGGAAAAAAAGAAACTTCTTCAGGTCATTGCCTCTTGGCTGTTTTCTGGGCTAATCCTTCAGCACTTTTCCAGACCATTTACAACTCTAACTCAGCCTCCACTGCCTGCCTGTGCTGGGCCTAGAGAGCAACCAGAGGTGAAAGCTTAGTGTTTTCTCAGGTCTTTTCTGAGCCTGCATCTTGCTCTGTGCATGTGTGTGGCTTTCCAAGTTCCCCAGCATGTATGGGTTGCTTTTGATTGCCTCATTTCTCAAAGATACCGTCTTCTAGCTTTCCCCCCAGGATTTTAGTGTTTTATTATTACTGCACCTGAAATCTTTTACATCAGGTAGCAGTGGTTTATTCCTTTACCTTACAACATTTGTAGAGAATGCCTGCTGCTTTTCTGCCCTGATTAAGTTCAAATTAAGCAAAACAAATGCAAGCTCCTTGTGTCGGGCATTCAGGCAGCTCCCAGAGCAGTCAGAACACTAGAAACACAATTTTTGAGAGGAAGATTGGCTGTGCTCCCCGCCAGACCCAGGATTAGGGTCTCGCATTGCAAATGGAGGCTACTGTCATCAAGATTACCGCAGAACTGGTGGTGAGGAGGTGAGGCAAGGGCACAGACAATATCGCAAAGCTTTCCTACCATTTTGTAATCACCTATGTTTTGACTCAATAGTTTCCTTTGTTGTTATAAACATTTGACTGTTTTTCAGAGTTATGATATTTTGATTTTGACAGTTTTTACTTTATTTGTCAAAGTTCCTATACAGGGATGAGTTCTTGCAGCTACCAACTACACTATCTTCATGAATGTCATTTTTGTAATTCATTATTGGTTGCAAAAATAATGAGAAGGTGTATATACATATATATCTTACAAAGTATGTTTATGTTCATGTATGTTATTGTACATCCATTCAACATTATATGGTAGACATTTTTATGTAGTTCATGATAATTAGATAATTTGAGATGTTGGAGATATTTTTAATGATGAATTTACAATTACCATGGAACATATGGGAGATTAATTTCTTTTTGAAAGTAATGTTTTAGTTCATGTGTTCTTAAAAATGTCAGTCATTTATTTTGCCTCTAAATTCTTAATTGTAAAATATAAGCATGCTGCATATCAGAGCACTTACGTGATCAAATTTCAGTTACTGCAGATTCATGCAAGCCATTTTCCGCATTACTTTCCCTTCATTCTTTGGAAGAAAACAGTACTGTGCTTTTGTATGTCATCATTTTAAAAGTCCATTAATCCAATTACAAAATATGGAAGTCAGTTTCTTCCATAGGTTGGCAAAACAAAAAAGTATTACGGTTGCCTTTGAATTGCATGACTCATGAGAATATGAAAACTAAGTAATGCATTCTGAATAAGCTAGTCTTACCAGTAATGACTATTCATTTACAAAAAGTGCTGTGAAAAGTCTGTGCATTTCATTTAAACCATACGTAAACTTAAAATAAAGATCTAGTTTATGTGAAGCATTTAAAAATAAACTAAAAAGTAATTTTCTATATGATTCATCTCAGTGGTTTCCTTTCCCATCTTATTGCTGTAAAATTTTACTGCATACATAAGCAAAGCAGTACCTTGTATTAAGAAAAGGAGTGAATTTGGTCTTTCACATCTTTCATACATGTGTTGTAAAGTCATCTTTAAATCATGTCATTCAGAATTATGTTCTAAAAAATAACATCCCAACATAAATATTAAATCAAACTC